>PVLC010003321.1:0-74216 GCA_004027655.1 Graphiurus murinus | reverse complement strand
TAAAGAATAAAAAATAGGGCTGGGGGTGTAGCTCGGAGGTAGAATGTCCGAGTTCAATCCCCAGTACCGCAAAAAAAAAAAAAAAAAAAAAAGCCGAACACTGCCAAGAGACAGGCCTTTCCTGGCCAGATATCCTACCACTTGTATTGTTTAGGATGTGCTGCACCCCCTGAAAGTGCAGGTTCTCCCCCTTTGAAATCCTGTTCGAGTGTCCTCAACCATTACTCCCAAAGGACTCAGGGGACCTCCAAGAGTTCAGGAAGACTCACTTCCAATGATTCTTAAAAGCCCTAGCTAACATTGCCAAGGAGATTACTGAACATTTAAACCTGCCTCCTCCCCAGATGGTACAAGACTCTATACACTCCTGGAGCCCGAGAGACTGGGTTTGGGGTAGCCTAGACCCCAGGTGGGAGGGACCATACCAAGTGATTCCCACCACTCCCTCAGCCCTTAAAGTTGCAAGTGCCAAGCCAAGGATCCACCATTCCCATGTGAAGGTGGTTTCCAGTCCAGAACAAACCTGGACAGCTGTTGAAGACCTCCAGACCCCCCTACAGCTAAGGACTCTCTATGCACTCCCATTCCTGATAATGCTGATGCTGATGATGGACCTGATGATGAACAATGATCCTGCTAGGCTTGTTTTATCATTAACCTCTTACCTAGGGTTATCAGAAATCAACTAGAAGCAGTGCAGATGCAAGTGTTACTCCAAGAAAACCAATGGATCCCCATAGCATGAGATAAAGCCATAAGGGGTCATGTGGGTGAAAAGGAAGAAATGGGATAGAGAAGTTACTAAAATGGAAGGCTGTGTATCCAGGCAACTGCTTGAAGAAAGGTCATAAGTCATGTAGGTCGTCAGTCACACAAAAGGTCCTAAGTCACATAGGTTGTGAGTCAGTAAGTTATAGCTTACTTAGGAATTTCCTGCAATCATTAACTATCGCATTTCAATTTCTGTAAGCCTGCCTGCCTATTTCTGCCTTTTGTTCAATAAAATGAGAGCTCACCTAGAGCTCAGGGCCAGAGTTTTTCAAGAGCTCTCCTAACTTGGGCCTGTCAGTGTAGTAAACTTCCTCTTTCCCACCCTAATTGGCATTGGGTCAATTCTTCCAGAGAATTTCTGCAACACCCATCCAAAATGGCAAACAATGACCTGCCCTTTACAGAGAATGGCAGGGTCTCCTGGAAGACAGCAGCAGCCGTCCCCTGAAGGAAAACGCTCTTATTAGGAAAGGTATACTGTTGGGCCAGTCCATTCGTGGAGTACTTTTACCTACATGAAAGAGTTAGCATTTCATGTCACATGTGCAGTAGCATTATAAAACAGTAGTCAATTAGATTTTCATTTAAAAGCACCAAGAAGCCAGGTGTGATGCTTCACACCTGTAATCCCAGTACTCGGGAAACTGAGGCAGAATCAAAAGTTCAATGCTAGCTTGGGCAACTTAACAAGACCTTGGCTCACAATAAGAAATACAAGGGATGGGGTTATAGCTCACTGGTATAATGACCCTGGGTTCAGTCCTCAGGACTATTAAGTAAATAAATAGCACAGAGAATTTAGGAAACTTTCCTACTCCTGTCTTGTAGTAAACAGGAACAGAGTTCAAGCCCAGAAACAGGGTCCTTGGCCACAACACGACCATGGCAAACTGTTGCCAAGTTAATCAAGAAAAGGTATAGGAATGGGGGAAGTGGGTGTCTCACAGATCAAGGATATCACCAGTGCTCAGTACAGACTGGAACTAACCCCCTCTCTGCTCAGCCCCTCTCTGCCCAGCTCAGTCCTCCTTTCTGAGCACAAAAGAACTCGGCACCAGACTTCATCATTCACACCTTCTCTGGGAAAGAAGCAATCACTCAGTCCTGACTCTACATTCCTGGGAAAGGAGTTCAGACTGGTCCCTGGTCTCCACCAATCTGTGGATATTCCTTACAAATAGGGGTGGCGTGGGCTCTCCCCAGTAGCAAGGCCATGGATAAACAGGTTCAGCAAGATGAACCACCAGGGACCTGACTGCTTTGGAAACTCCATATTAAACACAAGGAAGTGCTTCACAGTGAGAGAATGTTGACTCTTGTCTAACCAGACATGTCTTGAACTCTCTTGAACACAAAATACTCATCTTGTCATCCTTCCATTAATGTCTTACTGGAGAATTCAGCACCAGGCTCACTAGGAAGCCTGTGGACCTTATGCTTCTTACCGCCATGCATTCTCTCCAGCCAAGTACCTACAGAAGAGAAGCCTTCTCTATGTGGTAGAATAATCTCCATGGTACCCAACCCACCTGGAGAGAGAGAGAGAAGGCAGCCTTTCAACTAGTTTAGTAGTTCTGGTATCCTCGAGAGAGTACAAGATACACACACACACACACACACACATTTACACTTTTACTTATTTTTTTAAAAAAATACCTAAATCTGGATGCTCAAGTCCCTTACAAAAATAAAAATGGTATAGTATTACTTTATAACCTACACACACACTTCTGTACAATTTACATAATCTCTACTCTAGATGGTTTAGAAAACCTACTACAGCCAGGTGTAGTAGTTCACACCTGTACTCCCAGTACTTGGGAGGAGGAGATAGGAGGATCACAAGTACATGGCCAGCCTCAGCAACTTAGTGAGGCCCTCTCAAACTTAGTGAGATCCTGTCTCAAAATAAAATAGGGCTGGGGATGTAGCTCAGAGATAGAATGCCACTGGGATCAATTCCCAGTACAAAAAAAGTAAAAATAAAATTAATACCTAATACAATGTAAGTATTATATAAATAGTCATTATACTGTATTACAAAGAAAATAATTGATAAGTAAAAACAATGTCTGCACATGTCCCATACACATGAAATTACTTTTTCTGAGTATTTAATCCAAGGTAGGTTGAATCCTTGTAGTTGATTCTGTGGATATGGAAGCCAACTGTACTTGCTGTACCATGAGATCTCAAAGCAATTTTGTCAGTATTTTAAAGTCAAATTTATTCTCTATGTATCTGAGACACATAATAAGGGCATAAGCTGGGCACATTTGACAATTATACAAACTATGCAATTTGAAAATAGCAAGTCATTCAGGAGTTTCATAATGCCCTGTGAGCAGAGTAGCTAAGATCTGGGAAAAAAATTAAAACTTAAATAGAGAAATGAAAGTTAAATATCAAGAACCCTTAAAATTAATTCTTGAAGGCGATTCTCAAGCTGAGTTTGGAAAGGGAGAACCTGATTGTCTGAGAAGTCTGAATTTAACATAAGAAAAGCAAATTCAGGGTGACTTGGCCTGCCACAGCAGCTGACAAAGATGGAACAGCAATTGACAACCAGCAAAATCTCATGTGCATGGAAGTGAAGTGTGGGCTACTTTATCCCTATAATTCTCATGAGTCATTTAAGGAAAAAAGAAATGCATTCAGTTGAGAAAAATACAAAGAAAACTGTGAGATGCTGTGCCTGCTCACAATGCCCAGCTCACCAGAAGGTAGAGAGACACTACTTAAATTCTGGAAAGAAAGAATGTTTTATTTTAAGCTCAGTGGAAATAAAGCTCATGAAATATTAAAAGGTTGTGAGAGAGCTGAATATAGAGATATTTAAAATAAGCATGATGGCATGGCTGTGTCTTAATTGGAGGAAAGTAAATCATCTTTAAAAACGTAAATTTGACTTCTGAAAGTTATTTTCCATTCATGTTTTTACCATTTACAAACCCGCAGGTTTCTTCATAATATCTTTATAGAGAGAGACTAAGACATTTGGAATAAGGTTTTTTAGATATGATGATCTATAGGACAAAACACTATTTTCATTGTAAATTTTGTAACTATAAATAGATTTTGCTGGACTTGCCTTGTGATTTGAACTTGATTTTTTTTCTTATGTATTTCATATTGCTCCTGACAGTAGAGGAGTAGAAAATGAGCCTGACTCTAGGTAAAGTCAGTTAGAGCACAGATTCCAAGCCTGGACCGGCATCTGGGCATTGTTCCATTGTTCCTACCTGAGCCCCACTTCCCATCAGGGATTTATAGTACTTCCCCAGGATGCTTCTGTAGTAATTCAAATTCTCTGAAGGGCAGGTGCCAGGGAGAGGTGCTCAGTGGTGGTGTTACAGACCCCAGCTGAGTCGGGACCCTCACTGGATGGTGAGTTCTCCTTACCAGTCCTGCATGGGGCCAGGCTGGCTCAGCTCCTCCTAATATACACTGCCCTGGGAACAGGACACACATCCCACACAACTCTCACCGTTATGCTCAGAGACTCACAAAGCACTCTGGAAAGAGGCAGAGGGAAGAATTTACAGAGAAAATCCATTTCTACCCCCAATACATTCAGCTATTCTTGAGAAGTTCCCAAAGTGCTGCAGAGGACAGCTAGAGACTCTCGTGGCCCAGATAAGTGCAGTGTGGTTTAATGTGCAGGATTTTAACGCCAAATGCAATGTCACAGTACCCATGTTGTGAAAAAATGTCCACCAGGTATGACTATAGAAAATAAAATGATGTTTGATCTGGGATGGATTTGTCTGTTTAAAGCAAGTCCAGAGTAAGTAGGAGAAGCTGGGCATGCTTGTCTAGGGATATGTAACTGAGGTAGGAGACCTGGCTCTCTGTAGCATCAAACGAGAGCAAAGGCCAAAGGTAGGGGCTCCCAAATCCCTAAAGGGTGCTAGGAGCTTCCCTGAAGAACAGAAATCTGACTGCTTCCCAAGAGAAAGGAGCTCACATACAGAGAGGCAGTGCCCAAGGGAGAAGGATTCCCACATGAACAAATAGCTCCATTGATTCAGAGGTGAGGGGAGAGTAAAAGAGACCTGCAGCAAGGGTGGTGGCATTGGAGAAGATGAGAGATAGGTAAGTAAATAGATGATAGATAGATAGATAGATAGATAGATAGATAGATAGATAGATAGATACATACATACATACATACATACATACAGAGAGAGAGAGAGAGACAGAGACAGAGACAGAGAGAGAAAACAAATGAAGAATACTTTCATACATACAAGAAAATGCCATCTGCCTAAGACCTGGTAGGAATCATAATTCCTCCCCCATAGGAGTTGTGGCACCAGATTCTCACCTCCCAAGTTGCCTTGCAGCTGAAGCAAAGCATGTGGCCTCGGCTTTGTCCATTAAACTTTGCACCTGTCCAGATCTTTGAGCACCAGACACAGAGGCAAGGACTGCAGAGACTCCATGTCAGGGCAGGCTTCGGCGTACACACCAGCAACATGGGCTTCCCAGGAGCATGTGAATGATGACAACAGCCAACTTTCCTTTGTCCCTACACCCAGAACACCAACATCCTGATTGGAATCAGGGAGCCCATCTCAGTGGTGGCACCTTGCATAGGTGTCCATTCTCTGCAGATAACAGGCATTAAGGTACTTGCCTATCACATCTGTAATGGTTTGGATTTAGAATGCCTCTCTAGCCCTCACAGAAAGGTAGCAGTGTTGGACACAGGGCTTAATTGCTAAGGAGAGGCCCCTAGGGATATGGTCTTAGGGATTATATAAGGTCTCTCCTACCCCTGCTTTTGCTCTATTGCTTCCGGCCTCCAGGATGTGAGATACATGTCAGTGCCCCCCCAACCCCGCTCCACTTTCTACTGCCACACCCAGAGCTCTGCACATCCAACCTGACATGGACTGAACCCTGAAATCTCCAAAAACTGTAGGCAAATAAATCTTTCTTCCTCTTAAGTCGTGTGGTCATTCATTTTGGATTAGCGTAGTGGAAATACTGACTGAAGCAGAAACTGGTACCAGGAGTGGGGTCACTGCTGTACCTAAGCCTGACTGTGTGTTTTGTGAGTCTTGGGAACTAGTTTGTGAGAGCAATTGGAAGGTTCAGAATGCTGTTAGAAAGGTGAACAGTAGAGACTGCTCAGGAGATTTCAGAGGGCAAAGAGGACTCCACAGGAAAATGGAGTAAAGACCACACATTGTCTGTGATGGAAAGGGTTCAGCAGCAGTGATTATATAGGGCATGACTATCTATCCTGCTGGCAGTTGATCTAGGTTTTCCTGTAATGCTGGCTTTGCTGGAGGGGAAAGGGAGTCATGGAGCCCCACACACACACACACAGCCCCAGATAACAAAGGAAGGCCTGGGAAGCCAGGCAACATGTAGCAAGGTCAGAACCCCTAAAAGCAGGCCCAAATGGGGCAACTTGTGAAGTGGTGAGGGTGAAGCCCAGGTTGCATTAAAAAGAACCCAAGATTTAGAAATACCAGAAACATGAAAGGACCACAAGGAAAGGCTATAAGCTGTGAGCCATGGAGACGGGCTGGAAGAGCCAGTATGCCATCCAGTGCTCATACTCTCCCCTCTCTCCACTTCCCACTGCTATGCCCTGAGCCCGACAGACCTGACATGGACTAAGCCCTGAAATCTTCAAAATCTGTGAACAAACAAATATTCCTTCCTGTAAGTTTTGTAGTCAGTTGTTTTGGATTATGACAGTGAGAATGTCGGTGGAGACAACATCCCCACTTAATGCTTCATCTTACCTGATTCAGAAGACAGAGTTACTGGAGAGAAATATATTATGGAATCTCAACCAGGTGGCAAATACAGCTGCAGCTACTCTTCGGTGTAAATTTTCCTTACTAGAGGAAAAAGTTGATGGTTCTTAGAGCTACCACACGGAATTTGAGCTGAAAAAAAATGTATTTTTCTCTCACCAGCAAAGAAAACAGGAAAATCCCCACCAAATTTTTGAAAAATAGATTCATCAAATGCAATTCAAACTGTTCCAGAGAACAGGAAAGAAAACTTTCAAATTGAGTTTATGAAATTGACTCTAAAATCTAACAAAGAACATACAATAGAAATTACATATTAATTCACTTATGAATAGCAATACAAAATTCCTACATAAAATAATAAGACTAAATCTAGATCACATTGAAAATACAAAAGAGAGCCGGGCGTGGGGGCGCACGCTTGTAATCCCAGCATTCGGGAGGCTGAGACCGGAGGATCCGGGTTCACGGCCAGCCTCAGCTACCTACTGAGGCACTCTGCAACTTAGTGAGACTCGGTTTCAAAATAAAGAATAAAAAATAGGACTGGGGGCATAGCTCAGAGGTAGAATGCCCCTGAGTTCAATCCCCAGTACCGAAAAAAAAAAAAATACAAAAGAGCAAATTGTGTTTGTTTCTAGGATGATTCAACATTAAACAAATCATTGACATAATTCACCACATTAATACGTAAAAAGAATACCATGTAATCATCCCCACACATACTAAAAGGGAAGTGATGAAACCCCATATCCATTCTTCATGAAAAGTTTTCTATAGCTTTCTAGTTAATGCAGAAAGACAGAAGGAAATAGGAATGCTACAAGGATAATCACTCAAGCTACTGACCACTGCAATTAAGTGAAAGGAAACAGAGCAAAAATTAGAAATTAATAGGTAAAAGAATCACCATGAAATTAAATGAAAAAGTTAGTAAAACAGCATAATAACCCAAAGTCAACATAGCCTTAATATATGAAACAATAACCTGCTAGAGAACAAAATTCCCACAATTGATAGCAGATGGGCAATAGCCTTGGAAGAAATTTACAAGCTGTGTAAAATAAACATGTAGAAAATCACAAAATCTAAATTATATAATTGAGCAGCTATATCCTCTTATACAGGAAGACCCAATGTCACAATATGTTAATTTTCTTGAAGTTAATTTAAGGCTCATTATAACCCTAATCAAAATAATAAGTTTTTTAAATATATCTAAATAGTTTGATTCTATAATCCATATGAAAAAATAAACAAGAGTAACCAGAAAAATATTGAAAAAGAATAGTAAGCTGGGACACTCACCCTACTATATAATAAAATATTCTTTAAGGTCTGAACAATTTAAACATCATGGTATGACATTGGCTTTATAAAACACAATGTATCCACCAACAAATCCAAAACCCCATAGGATTTTTTTCCATCACAAACATTAAACATGAACTCAGTAAAGAGAAGTCAAAATTTTAATATAGAATTTTGGGAGAACTAGAGAACATCTGGTGAAAGATGAGTTGTATCCATTTCTCATGCCACACACACGAATAGATTCCAAACAGGCCTGTGTCATGGGACACAGAAAAGGTGTACTAAGTGAAATATACAAATCTTTAATTACTTTTCTCCTTTAGATAACAGGCTGAAATATGTTAAATACTTAACACAATACAGTAGAGCATAATAAAATATTTCATAGAGATCAGAAGGATGAATTAGGGTAAAAAGCTGAAAGTGATACAGTGAAAAACCAAAAATGGATTTAATGAAGAGTTTACTTTAAGCCAGGCATGGTAGCGTACACCTAGTATTTGGGAGGCTGAGATGAAGATCACAGGTTCGAGGACAGCCTCAGCAATTTAATGAGACCCTCAGCAACTTAATGAGACCCTATTTCAAAATAAAAATAAATAAATAAATAGGAGTAGGGGTGTATCTTGGAGATAGAATGTCCCTGGGTTCAATCTCCAGTACCAAGGAAAGGATTTATTTATAATTTTACTTTCTTCAGCACCCAAGTGACTGTGGGCATTCCAGTGGCTCAGACCACACAATTCACCCCCTCGGGCTATTTCCCATCTTGGATCCTCGATATTTTTGACACAGTGTCTTTTTTGTTTGTTTGTTTTGTTTTCACTCAGCTAGGTCTATTGCTCCTCCCCTCCCCTGACAGGTTGCCAAGGTCAGCAGATGAAGTCTGACCAGTTTGCCCTGTACCACTTGGGCCGGTTCTTGTTCATTACACACATTGACTGAATGAATTAACATAATTTAATAAGCATTTTATGCAAATATCCATGAAATATGCCCTGATCAATTATCTGATAAATTGCTTCATCAGTCATAAATACACCACATTACAAAGGATATCAATCTATGTCAATGAGTAAATTCATTATTAAAAGGGTTTATTTCATTTTTTTCAAAATAGCATATCCTGCAGAGGAAAGTTTAAAGTTCCTTTAATCCAAACAGTTAGACAACAAATATGCCCTCTGTCATGAAAGAATACACTCAGAGCCAGCAGCATTCCCTCATCTGGAAGCAAGAGCTGCACTCTGTCGTTTATGTTCCGAGGAAGTTATTAGATGCACATTTGTTTGTGGAGATTGTTTCAGAAGATGACTAAAGATATCTTGGGTTGGCTCTGACCCCCATTCCCCTTCATAGTACTTCACTGGGATGTTTATTCTATACTCATTAAAAGTCTCTTAGGTCACTTTAAGGCTTTTGAAGTCATCTTAAATTATTTTAATTTGCTCATTTTTTTTTTCTGGGCACCATACTGGTTGGAATGGAGAATTTCTGTCATTCAATTAATAATATTCTGAAAACAAATTGCATAAAAACAATCATTTAGCCTACAAGTGGTCTCCATGGATCTCTTTCCATCTTCGGGAAATTTGATAATGCAAACACTTAGGGAAATTTCCCATTAGACGACTTCATGGTATCAGTTCCCAATTTCATATTTGAGAGTATAAAGTTTTAGAATACAAAGAAACCCTGAGAGTGGAGGGTCACTGGTTCAAGGCCAGCCATAGCAACTTAGCAAGACCCTCCCTCAAAACAAAAAATAAAAAGGGATGGAGAGGTAGCTCAGTGAGCGATAGAGAACCTTTGGGTTCAACCCTAATACTTCAAAAAAAAGTTACTTCATATCTGTGAACATCCAACTGATCCACCCTCGGGCAGAGTGGGCCAACTAAGTGGCATGCTAAGATACTTGGTATATGCCCTCTGTTCCTGGGGCAAAGCTCCAAGTACCCTCTGAATTTCTTAGAGGGGCAGGACTCTCTTTTTTTCCAATGCGGTGAGTTTTTGGAGCCCCTAAATGGCTTCAGGAGGAGAAAGGGTCACCAGAAAGAGCAAGGTATGATTAGAAGGCTGGAAATTTCAGCCTATCCTCCCTGACCTGTGTGGAAAGCAGAGCAGAGGAGAATGAGTTACTTGCAAATGATCAATGATTTGATCAATCATATTTTGGTCAGCAGTCTCACTGCTATAGTCCAAAACACCTGACCAACACAAGTTAGAGGAAGGAAGATTTGTCTGCTCACAGTCCTGGAGATTTCAGGGGTTCAGTCCACATCAGGCCAATGGATGCTGCTGAGATCAGAGCATGGCATGGGTTACAGAATCTGCTAGGGCTCTGCTCTTATATCATAGAGGCCAGAAATAAGAGAAAGCAAGCAACAAAAGAACAAACTGTACACAATCCCCAAAGCCACACACCCAGGGAGCCCTCCTCAGCAACCAAGCCCCACCTCTGACGTGGCTGCCTCACCTCCGTGAGGTCTAGGAGCACACTCTAAATCCAAAACCATAACAATGCCTAAATAATGAAATCTCCATAGGAAACCCTAAAGACAGGGTTCTGGGCACCTCCAGTATGGTGAATGCTTCAATGTGTTCATGGGGTCCCCCCAGTTGACCAAGGGAGAAAGGAGTTCCTGCATTCTGGATCTCACCCCATAGAATTCTTCATCTGGCTGGTCATTTGTATCCTTTAGAATATCCCTGTCACAAATTAGTAAGGATGAGTACAGTGCTCTCCTGAGTTCCCTGTGCCATTCAAGAAAATTAGTGAACATGGGAGAAGAGTTGTGGGAACCTGACTCTGCAGCCATGTTGGACAGAAGCATCAGTGGCCTGATACTTGGGACTAGTCTCAGGACAGAGGGCAGCCCTGTGGGACTGAGCCCTTACCCTGTGGTGTCTAATACTCACTCAGAGTTAGCATCAGAAATAAACTGAATGGTAAGACACCTACTTCTGTGTTGAAGAATTAAAGAATTAGTTGATGTAAAGAGTAGGAAAAATACTTACTGGTGGTGGCATAACTTTGCTAAGTCAACCTCTCTTTGACCCTCTTCCATAGTAACCAGTTATTCCTATTAGGGGTGAGAGGGTACAGCCATAAGAGTAATGAGGCATTACACAGCTGTCCATCATCTGAGCAAGTTCCATCACCTGTGAACTTGGTCAGTGAGCCACGCAATATGCCAAAATAGGCAGGTCACTACCCGAATCACCAAAGCAAGAGGTTCCAAAGCACACAGGCCCAGCTGTTGATAAAGTCTCCTCCACAAGAATGTGGCCCTTCTAGGCATAACAGGGCCCAGAAAGCAGGGGTCTTTTGTAATCGAACGCACCTGGTTGAGACAAATATAGTTAGCATGAGTTCCTGGAAAGTCTCATAAAGTGGTGACCTATTTATTTGGATCTTTATATATCATTTAGGACTCAGAGTTACAAGTGACAGAAAACCCAACCCAGAACAGCTGAAGTAAAAGTTGGATTTGTGAAATCATTCCCATGAGCTACACGTTTAGGGAATCACATGTTGTATTTTCCTAAGTGGGCTATGTTAATATATTCTATACCACATGCCCATCTTACAGTCTGAACAATGACACTCCTCCATCAAAGTGTTTCTGCCCCTGAATCTGAGAGGGCCTGTGACATGGAGTTATAGGGAAACACACAAGAGACCCAAGGATCACAGCCCCCAGCTTTTTCAGCCTCCATAGCCCAGGCACAGACAAAGAGGGAGGGAGTCTCATATGATTCCAGCTTCCAGGCAGTCCCTGATGATTCTTACCTTTTCCAAATTCTGTGAAGATAGTTGAGTCAAAAGTGAAATAATTGTTTCTCTTTAAACCACTACATTTGGGGATGACTTGTTATGTAGCCATAACTGAGATGTAGATGATGTTGTCGAGACCCTCTCCTTGGCTCTGGTGCCTCAGGCTCAGGCTCTTAGGCACTGGCTCTTAGGGTTGGCCTGTGGTGGTGTTGGCTTTCATTACTCAAGTCAGGACTTCATTTTCTAATATCCCAGCAATAGCATGCTGGTGCTAGCCATCCAACTTGGGCTGCATGCCATCCCTTCACTATTTCTTAGTGGTCTTAGTGGTCCCCTTTCAGTTATGAGATAGTGGGGAATTACTTAATAAAAACCACACAAGTGGGCAAAAGGTGGTGATTCCTAATCAAAATGGGTCCAATTGCTTCCATGAACATAAAGAGCAAAATCAATAAATGGTTGTCAGAACCTTATCAGCACTACCTTTCCTGGCAGCCTCCTGATGGGTCTCCAGGGCCTTTGGGGATTTTCCAAATTCTCCAGAACCCATTTGCCTTCAGGAGTTTCAAATATCCCTCCAATGCTGCTCACCTGCCCCACTCCTGCCTCACTCATTGTAACCATTCTTGGTATCACTAATCAGAAATGTTCAATATTCAATAAACTAACTTCCCCACGTGGCATTATCTCAGCACTGAAGTGGAAGTCCCTGTTGGTTTTCACCAACAGGGAGGTTCCTTGTGCTTGT
This sequence comes from Graphiurus murinus, assembly GCA_004027655.1. Taxonomy (NCBI): domain Eukaryota; kingdom Metazoa; phylum Chordata; class Mammalia; order Rodentia; family Gliridae; genus Graphiurus; species Graphiurus murinus. Next base: position 61,828 of record PVLC010003321.1, on the reverse strand, counting down.
ATTAAAGGTAGTGGATAGAGGGGTCGGTGTCTTGAGTGCCTTTGTCTCCCTTCATCCACAAAAAATCTGCCTCCTCTGAGACAGAAGCCTACTTTTCTCTCAGTGGGGTAAGGGATACATGAAAAAAATTTTTTTCTTTTTTCCTTTTCTTCTTTCCTTCTTTTCTTTTCTTTTGAAAACATAATATATGGATGAGACTGACTCTGAAATTTACATTCTGAAAATATTGATGTCACACATCCATGATTGTAACCCTCAGGGGGCAAGAAAGCATTTGACTCTGGTTCAGTGCATTTACAGCATTGTGATCAATACAGAGACTAACCTTTACAAAAGCACCAAGTATTACATTAGCATCTACGTTGACCTTTGAGAAAATATGAATGTCTAGCTAGATATCCCCGAAGCAACAGATAAAAGGAGGGCTTTATAAATCTAAAAAGAATTTCATTCTGATTTTGTGGTAGCCAATGGTCGTTATACTTTTGAATTACACTGAATAAAGATGGAATATTTTTAAAGGTTGCTTCTAGTATAGAATTTTCTAAAACATTTGTTCTCTGGATTTTTTTTACCTTTTCATTTACCAATTTGATCATATTTTTAAAGCCTTACAATAATTAGTCCTGATAAACATTTAAAAAAAAATCTGGTGGGGGGAAAAAACCTTATGGAGGCTAAATTCCACAACAAAATTCAACTTAATGTGTCTCTACATTTAAAGAGAAAGTAAAGATTTACTTTATCAATTGATAAAACAGTCGTTTATTGACCTGTGTATTCTGCTTGGGTCAGGGTGAGGTGGGGGTAGACTGGTTCCCATGGAAAGATACCCAGAAGACAGTATTTCTGACCACTGGAAAATCCAGATTAGAATAACCTCCAGCTGAAACATAATTCCCTCCAAGAAATGCAAAATTAAATCTTAACCATCCCCAGGAAGTGCAGCAAAGAAAAGGCCAAGGGAGAAGGTATCATGGAAGAAAGGACAGAGATGCTTCAAGTAAACATCAATTCCCAAAAGCCATCTTTCACATCCCTGACCCAAGCTTTGCAGGCAATGAAAGGGATCCAGAAAAAGAAAAGAATGTAATAGAGTTCCTAAAGTTGAGAAGAATGATAGCCAGAAATAGAAAGATCATCCTAAGTATAAAACTATTGGAAAAGAATCCTGGTTGATCAACACATAGGCTGCAGAGAAAGAACATGTGTGTGCACGGAGCTCCAGATGACAGCCCTAGCCAGCTCCTTTTCGGGGGAAGATAGCAAGCAAGAAGGCAAGCGTGCCACTGGGGACAAGAAGAGGAGAGTGGTAAGAGGAGAAAGTGTAGAGTCTTGTAAGACAAACAGAACCAAAATGCAATGGACATCTTCGAGACTTGCAAGAAAACAAAAATCATAGTTTATAGAAACCACAATGTACAGCACTGACCAAACCCAAAGAGGGTGCTCTGGGACCAGGAATTTTGAAACTAACCCCAACTAAGCAACCCTGCCCATCGAGTGCAGGGATAAAAGCAAACCATCTATTCAAGGCTTACACGAGAATAGAACAAAGCATGAGAATCTAAACATGAAAGACAATAGAGATTTCTCCAAAGAACAAAATGTAAACTAGAAAAAAAAAAATACTACTAAGCTGGACGTGGTAGCGCACACATGTAATCCCAGTACTTGGGAGGCTGAGACCGGAGGATCCGGGTTCTCGGCCAGCCTCAGCTTCTTAGTGAGGCACTCCACAACTTAGTGAGACCCTGTTTCAAAATAAAGAATAAAAAATAGGGCTGGGGGTATAGCTCTGAGATAGAATGTCTCTGAGTTCAATCCCCAGTACAAAAAAAAAAAAAATACTACTACTACACTACGCACTCTACATGGAGTTATGAGTAAATGTGAAGATATGAATGAGTAACTCGAATCATAACATACAGCGACAAAAACATATAGAAAACGAGACATCAAAGGAAAAGACCAAGTTTTTAAATTATAAGGTAAACCAGAAAGAATATCATCATGTGAAAATAGAGTAAGCAGCACAAATCATTAACGAAGAAAGACAACAAGAGAATACAGTAAAGGTAAGAAGTAAAATAAGTCTGAGAGAAAGTGGTTGAAACGGAAGACATCCACAAAGCATAACAACTTATAACTGTGGTTCAGGAAACCCTTCTGGAACTAACAGAAGACACAATTCTATGTATTAGAAAGTCTCTAAAATGCCTGGGGATGTCTTAATAAAACTATTAGACTTCAAAGGTAAATTCTTAAATCTTCCAGGCTAGTAGCAAAATGATCAAATAACTTAGAAAAGTAAGAGAATTAGGCCCCATGAGACTTCCCCAACACATGAACGAGGGAGGTAATGAAGACGCAGCATGTTACCATTCAAAGCAGGTATGTGTGAGCCAAGGGTTTATCAGAAGCCAAGCTCTCCATCACATGCTCAAGCCATAGAAACACCGTGTTAACCCTGCAGAGACTCAGGGAATTCTGCACTCAGGAGCTGTTCTTACAGACTCACTTCACCTGTCAGGAGACCAGGGACCCTGCAGCAGAATGACCAGTGGTGAGTGTCCATCACACAACTGTAGATCTGGGATCAACACTGGGGAGAGTAACGCATAAATACCATGTGTGTTGAACATGGAGATAGTTCCACTAACAAGTGATAGAAAACGCAGTGAAGAAAAGCATAGAATAAACTCATCATAGTCACGTAGAAGTATAGAATAAGTAGAAGCCAAATAATACCTTAAAAGTTAGACAAACTAGACATTAAAAATTAAACAAGAGAGCTGAGCATGGTGGACACATGCTTTGAGGCTGAGAAAAGAGGATGACAGATTCACAGCCAGCCTCAGCAAGGTATCCAGACCCTCACCAACTTAGCGAGACCCTGTTTCAAATTAAAAAATAAAATAGGGCTGGCTAAAAAATAAAATAAGGTGTGACTCAGAGGTAGAATGCCTCTAGGTTCAACATCTAGTACTACCCCCCCCCAAAAAAAAGTGTAAAAGATTCAAGGATAAATAAATAGAACCAAGTTTCACTCATAGCAGGAGACATTTAATATGCCACTTTAAGTACAAAAGAGAGGAAGTGGAAAAAAATAAGTAAGGATGTAAATGATAGCATAAGCATCACATAGAATTTATAAATATCCAAGTTCACACAATGACAGTTGAGAATTCACCGTCTTTTCAAGCACAAGTGTAACATGGTAAAATCTGGACATGAAGAAACCAGAACTATGTTCTAGAAACGTAAAACTAGGAATTATAACAAAATAAGAGGTTCTTCAACAGGGATGTTGAAAAAATTCCTATGAGATATCCAATTCTTGGACAAAAGGCAGAAGTCATATTGAAAATGCAGAAATTCTAGAAATAATAATAGTAGCACTACCTACTAAACTCTACAGCATATATTTAAGGCAGTGGGCAGAGGGGGAAAGCACAGACTTACACATCTATGGCAAACAAAACAAAAGGAATAAAAGCAAACAAAATAAACCTGCAATTCAAAAAAACGAAACTAGAGAGAGAACAATAAAGTAAACCAAAAGAACACACAAGGAGGGCAATAATAAAAAATGCAGAAGTTAATGAGGTGGAAAATAGAAAACTAGATCTAACAAATAAATCAAAAATTTAAAAAATAAAGCTTGGCAAATCACAAACTACTAATCATAAATGAGTCTACTGACAGTTTGAAGGGTAAAGTAAGCACTGAAACAGATAGGATTTTAATATAATAATAAACTGCAGGCCTCAATATCAGTGTCTTCATGGGGTTAATTTTTTTTCTTTTAAAATTGTTCTATATAGCTATGATAATCAAAATGATGGGATGCTATCGGGGAGAAACAACCATGCAGATCAGTAGACAAGAACAAAAATTCCAGTAACTTATCCATGAAAAGGTATACTCAACTGGTTTTTGATAATGTTACCAAAACAATTCAGTGGAGAAAGCACAGCCCTTTCACCAAAGGATGCGAGAGTCAGTCAAGAATCATAGTCAAATTTTTTTTTAAAAAAAGGAATTTTGAAGCCGGGTGTGGTGGCGCACGCTTGTAATCCCAGCGTTCAGGAGGCTGAGACCGGAGGATCCGGGTTCGCGGCCAGCCTCAGCTACCTAGTGAGGCACTCCGCAACTTAGTGAGACCCAGTTTCAAAATAAAAAGAATAAAAAATAGGGCTGGGGGTATAGCTTGGAGGTAGAACACCCCTGAGTTTAATCCCCAGTACCGCAAAAAAAAAAAAAAAAAGGAATTTTGATTCAAGTCGTACATCTTACATAAAAAACTCAAGCAAAAAGGAAGATGAACTCAAGTGTAAAACTACAACACTTAAAAACGGAAGAATGTCTTTGGCATCTATTACTAGGACAAAAGTTCTCGGGGTATCATGCTCTTGACACCAAAACATGATAGCTACGAGGAAACTGACAGGATTCAAACACTTTGCTTTGTCAACATAGCCTGGTAAAGCAAACTTTCCAGAGTCACAAAACCATAATCCCCTGGTAAAGGAATGAATACCCCATCTATACACTGGGATGGGGTGCAGTAGCAGCTTCATTCATAATCCCCTCAAACCGGACACGGCGCAGATGGCCTTCCAAAGGTGGGTCATGAAACCAGCTGTGGCCCGTTCACACTGCAGCGTGAAACAGGGGGAGTGAAATGCGGACAAGTGGCCTGCCAGGCATTTACAACGAGGAAAAAACCCAATCCCAAAAGGTCACATATTGTATTCTACCTCCAAGCTACACCCCCAGCCCTATTCTTTTATTCTTTATTTTGAAACAGGGTCTCACTAAGTTGTGCAATGCCTCACTAGGTAGCTGAGGTTGGCCGTGAATCCGGATCCTCCGGTCTCAGCCTCCCAAGTACTGGGATTACAAGCATGCGCCACCACGCCCAGGTTGTATGACACCATTTATATGTCATTCTTGTAATGACAAAATTTTAGAAATGTAAAATAGACTAGTAGTAGAGGGTGGAGGTAGAAGGGAAGTAGAGGTGGTTTATAAAAGACAGCGGAGGTGTCCTGGTGGTGAGGGGGTCTTCTGTACCAGACTGTATCAACGTCAGTATGAGCTTGTGATATTGTACTAGCACTTTTCAAAACTGTTCGAAATAACTGGGAAACACAGGATCTCTCTATATTTTTCCTTTTTTTTTTTTTTTTTTCTTGTACTAGGGATTGAACCCAGTGGCATTCTACCTCTGAGCTACATCCCCAGCCCTATTTTATTTTTTAATTGGATTTAGGGTTTAAGTAGCTGAGGCTGGCCATGAACCTGCAATCCTCTTGTCTCAGCCTCCTTAGTATTGGAATTACAAGTGTGTGCCACCATGCCCGGCCTTTCTGTATTATCACTTACAACTGCACATGAGTCTACAATGACCTTGAAAGAGAGATTTTATTAAAATGATTTAATAAAACCATAAAATGTCTAGGTTAAAAATAAACTTTGTCTGTTTTGACTACAAAATATCTAAAATCCTTTTGCAAAATTTAAATACAAAAATGAAATAACTAATCATAATGTATAAGTCAGAATGGATTCCTTTAGATGCAAAGAGAACTCCCCCCCACAAAAAAAAAATAGGAAAAATTCAAATCTCTCAAGAGGAAGACACAAGAGTATGAATAGAAATGTAATAGAATAAGAAATGCAAATATCCAATACTTACATGGAAAGAGTTTAATCTCAGTGGAATTAATAAAAGCAGAATATGAATCTATTGGCAGCTTGCTAGAGGGGCAGTATTGGGTTTCACTAGTGAGATGTCATAAACGGTGGTAGCAACATTCCTGGGTGCTAGCTTGTTAATATTATCTGGATTGTTAAAACATTCTTTACTTAGCCAGCAACTGAATGTCAGGAAACTTAATTTTAATGATCAAAAGTTAAATAAAGTTTTATCTGTAAAGACATTTTCTCCCATCTCCCATTGGTAATAACAAAGAATAATAACCAACCTCCATGCCCAGCAAAGGTGAAATAAATAGGGGTAATCTCCACATGTGATATGCATAAATATATTCTGTTTTGGAAGAGTAATCAGTGGCCTGGTTAAAATGATCACAATATATTAGAAAGAATAAAAGGTAGGACACCATGTGACTTTAAAATTTTGTTAAAAAAAAAAAGTATGCATCATGTGTCAAGCGAGGGAAATGTAAGAAAACACAGCAATTACAATCTGAGGTTATTTCTGGGTAGTAAAATTACAGGTTATGTTGACATTTTATTCTTTGACTTGTTTTCCATTAAATACATGTTTACATAATCAGACAAATAGTAATTTTTTAAATGAAGCAGGACGTCACCATTTTGCACTGTGAATCATAGGAAGCTACCTTTTATGGAAAGGGATGCTTAAATGAGGCACATAAAACTCAAGTTAGTGCATTTGCAGTCATAAATTAAGTACCTCAGGCAAATAAGCACCCTACAACAGTTAGATGGTCACACCCTGGGTAAATTGCTCTGATCTCCCCCAAAACAAGTCGTACCAAGAAGGATGATCACTAGGAGAATGACTACAAGCCAGCAAGAAACAGCGCATGGCTCTTGACCTCTAACTACAGAGACATTCCTCCCCCACGCAAGAAGACAGATGTGAGTCATAAGGCCAGGAAGCAATGAATTTATGAGAAGATAACCGGCAGTCTTGCCCGAGCTTTCCAAGGTCACCAAGTTCCTGAAGGTCATCCCAGCCCCTCAGTATAATCACATATCCTGTGATGGGTGTGCTACACATCTGCACACCACATTTTTACGTGAATAATTCATTGTATGCATACATCACCCACTAGCGCTGAACTGCATGCACTTTACGTGCCCTGGGTGGCATTGATGTTCCAGTGAATATTCCAAAGTGATGCTGGGGGAATGGTCAGACTGAGTGTATCACTGCCCTAAAAATTCTCTCTCTCTCTCTTTTTTGTTCCTTCCTAATATTAATAACAGGCCTCTCATTCTTCCCTGTGAGATCAACCAGTGTCACAAAGTGGCCATGAGGTTTTGAGGTTCTTCTGCTCTCTGAAAGTGGAAATAGAGGAACCCGAGTCTCCTGTGCTTGGCGAGGCAAAGAAGAGGATCCCAGGGGCATGTGAGTGGCAGCCTTCTGGCTCTACAGAAACTCGGACCCCAGTCCAAATGAGGGAGGGCTAGTTTGTCAGGACTGAGGCTGTGTCTGCCATGGCTGCCCCACTCAGCTCATTTCTGACTTCCTCTCTTGGCTGCGTTCTGGGTGTGGACCCTCACTGACGATGGAACGAGAAAATGGTGGAGTGAGGTGGGCCATCCTGCTAAGGCCACCGCCATATTTGTTGTAATGAATGCAGCCTTCACCAAGAGAATCCCAAAGTGGCAGCATTGTTCCTTTTATGCACATTCAATACCCCACCATGGCCTGATCGCCAACCCAACACCCCTTTCCCACACCCAAGGGTCCCCAGAGTGTCATTCAAATTGATGCTTCAACAACACTGCCTAACATTACTGCTTTCTCAGGAACTGGGAAAATGGCCAATACAGTACGTCTGCCCAAAGTCAGTTTCCATTATATACAGAGACCACTGGCTATGGTTTGAAGGTGCCCCTTGAATTTGCTGTGTTGGAAACTGAATCCTCCAATTCATTTGGTAGTAGATTGGGAGGCAGGACCATTGGGAGGAGACTGGGTTTGGAGGGCTCTGCCCCATAAAGAATGAACTCATCATAGGTTAATACCTGGATCCCTTGGTTACTGGAGGTTTTGTTATAAAAGCAAGCTCTCTGGGGAATGCTTGCCATCACACCCTGTGCACCCTCTTCCCTCACCAGATGCCAGACAGACGCCAAAACCAAGCTCTTGATCTTTCCAGTCTCCAGAACCATGAGCTATATAAATCTCCATCCTTTATAAATTACCCAGACTTAGGTATTTGGGTTAGTTATAGGAACAGAAAATGGATTAGCACACCACTTTGTCCTCACTTGTGTATGACACTCAGAGCTCTTCCCATGCCCAGACCCAGGCAAGCAGCACCTTGCAGAGGAACCAGTTCCTGAAGCAGGAATCGCTACCTCCACAAGCTGTGGGTCCTTCTGTCACTCAGCCAGAGCCGAGTGACAAATCTTTACCCGAGGATTGGTTCTGAAACCCATTGCTGAAAATACATCCAGCTATAAGTGTATAGCCAAAGAATTTCCACTGGACTGTGATGTCACACCAGTTAAATGGCATTTGTTTTAACAGCACATTTTACAGGGGTGACTGACTCTTCTGCTCACTTACCTGCTTGCAAGGTGTAGTCATGCCTCCTAAACATAGGCATGCAGCCGACCAAGGCCCCAGAGTGGGCCCAACACCTTTGGTGGTGGTCTCCTTCCCAGACCAGCTGGATGTCATCTCTGCATGGTCCTCCTAAGAGGTGCCTACACATGGAGCACCAGCCCCAGTCTGCAGGGTTATCCCTAGGTCCTTGCTTGTAGGGTTTTTTCTCTGTGCATTCTGGTAGGAAACTCTCATTCCACACCATCTTAATTAACAGTTCCCATCAGAATTTCCAGGAGAACAACACAAGATACCCAGTAATACCACAACACAACCATTTCCTGACCCCAGCTCAACCTGAATCCTTCAGAATGTCTAAATCATTCCCTGTGTAATGGAACAAGTTACAGGAATAAATTTCTAACACCTTTTTTTTCTAAGCTAACTTTGCCTACACCAAAGTCTCTCTAATTGCTAAAAACATATTTTTCCTAGCATCTAGCAATATGTATTGGTGCTTTTTTTTTTTAAGTAAGAAAAAAATTTTAAGCTATGCATGATGGTGCATGCCTGTAATTCCAGTACTTTGAGGCTGAAACAGGAGGATCAGGACCAGCCTCAGCAACTTAGTGAGACTCTCAGCAACCTAGCAAGATCTTGTTTCAAAACAAAAAGTAAAAGAGGTTGGGGTGGAGCTCGGAGATAGAATGCCTCTGGGTCCAATACCCAGTACAACACACAAAATACAATAAAAATAATTTAAGTAAGCATAGGAACTAGACAAACAAATTTAAAATAAAATTTTAAGGTACCTGAAAAATTCCATGAAGGAGAATCCATATCCGTGCTGCTCTGCAATCCCTGCACAAACTACATTGGCAGACGCACCAATCAGTGTCCCGTTGCCTAGAATCAAAATTTTGAACAGGACAAAACCCCAGTTAGTCTTGGTGGTAAGTTTCTGATGCCTTTCATTCTGCAATATTTGAATCATTTCAGGCTTTGATTTGATGATTATTTTGCAGGTGCTATTAAAGTGATCATTTTGCAAATATCTGGAAACACACACACACACACACACACACACACACAAGTTTTCTTCTAATATACACCATGATTCCTTCATAGATTGGATCATTTTGCAAATATCTGGAAACACACACACACACAAGTTTTCTGCTAATATACACCATGATTCCTTCGTAGATTGGACTGTGGCTACTCTACCTGATAGAACAAGAGAGACGCTAAGGAGAACAGACAAGTCACCATGACCTGCCCCACCGAGGAGGCCATTGCTTTGCATGAAGCCATGTGGCCTCCTGAGGACCCCCTAACCTGGGAGGTGGAACATTAACTTTTATGTCTCATTTTCCCTGTTTCTTTTAAGGATGCTTTCAGTTACAAATAACAGAAAACCTAATGGTGACTTAAACATACAGAGATATAATCTCCTCCTGTGTAGTGAGAATTTTACAGGCAGAGGGCTGATATCTCGTGTAGAGGCAGCCTCTTTAAAGGCCTCTTTTCTCATTGTGAGATGGTCTCATGGTCACATCCAAGGCAGGAAGGCATGGAAGACAGCAGGCATCTGTCTGTTTATATCAAGAAAGCAAAAGCTGTCAGAAGGCTCCCAAATAGCCTTGCCTTGTGTCTTTCTGACCAGCAAAATGAGACAGAGAAAGCAAGTGTGCTTCCAAAGTGCGCACAGCAGAGAAAAGCAACAGAGGATGGGGAGGGTGTCTGGTCAGCCTTCATCCCCAGCAGGTCCAGCACAAATGCACTGTATCCGATGATACATCTGAAGAAATGCTGTGGGTCAAAAGAGCTCAAAGTCTCAAATAGTCTAAGCCTTGCAATTCGATCAAACCACTGATCATTTCTGATCTATTAACTGAGATGTTTCTGGTTGGGGGGAAAAGATGGTGACTGAATAGAATTCCTTGGTGATACACTGATTGTCTCACTGTGGGAACCCCAAGTCCAGCAATTGTCTGTACGCCAAACTACCTACACAAGAGCTAAAGAACTCAGAGTGGGAAAACCCTGGGATAACTAAAATGATGATTTCAATCATCAAGGCTGGAAAAAAAAATAGCAGGACCCTAAATAAGCTGAGACACAAAAGAAGAACAATAAAGTACGCCTTCGAATGAGGGAACTACAAAGTTGTACAAGAGAAATAACTGTGTTATGGCTATAGACTGTCCCCTGTAGAGCTCATGTATTAATCAGGGTTGATGCCATTAAGTTGTGAGAGTTGTAATTCCATCAGTGTGTGAATCTATTGTAATGGGTTTACTGGGTGGTAACCCAGGCAGGCAGGTTATGGCTAGAGAAGATGGGTCCCTGGGGGTGTGACCTTGGGGACTGTACTTTTGTCTTTGACAAAATCCCCTTGCTTGCTTGTTTTGTTGTTGCTGTTGTTTGCTTTGTTTTGTTTGTTTGTGGCCTCAAAGCTGTAAGAGCAAAGCTCTTGCTCTTGCTCGCTCTCTCTCTCTCTCTCTCTCTCTCTCTCTCTCTCTCCCTCCCTCCCTCCCTCCCTCCTTCTCTCTCTCTCTCTCTCTCTCTCTCTCTCTCTCTTCTTCCTGCCACCATGCCCTGAGATCCACAGACACCGGCTTCACATGGACTAAACCCCAAAACCTCCAAGAAAACTGTGAGAAAATAAATCTCCCTTCCTCTAAGTTGTGTTGTCAGTCTCTTTTGGAGTATATCAGTGAGAATGTTAACTGAGACAGAAATTGGTATCAGAGAAATGGGGTTGCTGCTACATCTAAGTTTGGCCATGTATTCTGTGAGTCTTTGGAACTGGTTTGTGAGAGGAAGATGGAAGGTCCAGAATGCTGATAGACAGACTGGACATTAAGACACAGATATAGGGATACCTACATTTCCATGTTAATAGAAGCACAATTCATAATAGCCAAACTGTGGAATCAGCCTAGGTATCTGTCAACAGATTAATGGATTACTAAATTATGGTATATATACACACAATGGAATTCTATTTGGCCATTAAAAAAAAATTGGTTTAATACTCAGTTCCAAATTTTAAAAAATATTTTTTCCAAATGTTCTTCAAGCTACACCTGTAATCCCAGTATTTGAGAGGCTAAAACAGTAGGGTCATAAGTTTGAAACCACCTTCAGCAACTTAGTGAGATTACCAGTAACTTAGCGAGAAACCTGTTTGGACCAAGGGAGGTGGCCTGGGGCAGGAGGAAGAGAATTAATGAAGGAAACACTTCCATTTAAATTGTGTACATATGTGAGCATACCAATGCCAATCTCGATATCATGTACGGGAAAGTGGGGAGTGGAGAAGAAGCTGAGGCAAAGCTTAGCAAGTGCTATGTGCATGCATGTCACCATCACTCTGAACTACATTATGATGTGAGACTATAATGCACCAATAAAAGTATATAAAATTATAAACGAAAAGGGCTGGGGGTATAGCTAAGAAGTAGAGTGCCCCTGGGCTCTATCCCCAATAGTACAACAGAATAATTGATGATGATGATGATGATGATGATGATGATGATGATGATGATGATAGCAATAACATGTTCTTAAAATACTGCGATGTTCTTGGGACCCTGAGTTGTTATTCTAGCATGAAATCTCAGCTGGAGTGATGAAGGGCTCTAGAAATGGAGCACAGGGCTGGTCCAATGTGAATCTCAACATGAGTTACACTACGATGATTCAGAGACACTGTGGATTGCAGCTCATACTACAACACCACCTACGATGTGAGCTATAATATTAATCACATACGCCGTGACTATGTCTGGTGCCACTCAGCTGTACACTTAGAAATAGTCAAGGTAATAAAGTTTATGCTATGCATGCTTTGCCACAATACTTTTTTAAGTTGGTGCGTCATAGTGAGGGAGGGTCCTAGTGGTAGGAGCCCACGCGCACCCACACGGCACCTGGTGTGTTTCCCTCCGGATTCCAGCCTGCTCCCTCCTTGTCCCCACACAGACCACTGGAATCCACACTGATGAACTTCATGCATGAACACAGCGTTATTTGAGCTTTTTCCTTCATTAAGCCTCCTCTTTTACCTCCCACTGTTCTCCTAGTGTCTCCCCTCATGCACCTCAAGTTCCTTTTGTCTCTCAATTTCTCTCTAGCTTCCACGTGTGAGGGAAAACATAAGACTCTTCACTTTCCGAGATCTCTACTTCCACTTTTTTTCTGCAAATGATATAATTTTGTTTTTCTTTATGGCTGAGTAAAATCGCACTCCATGTATATCCCATAGTTTCATAATCTATTCATCTCTTGACAGACAACTCAGGCTGGTTCCATAGTTTGGCTCTTGTGGATTGCGCTGCTGTAAACACAGATATGCATGTATCACTATAATATTCTGACTTTAATTCCTTTGGTAAGATCCCCAAGAGTGATACGGCTGGGTCCTATGGTGGTTCCATTCCAAGTCTTTTGAGGAACCTTCACACTGCTCTTCATAGCGGCTGCACTAAATTGCAATCCCATGGATGGTGTATAAGACTTCCTATTTCCCCACACCCTCACCAGTATTTATTATTGTTTGTATTCTTTCTTTTTTTGTGTATGTGGTACTGGGGGTTGAACCCAGGGGCGTTCTACCTCTGAGCTACACCCCCAGTCCTATTTTTTTATTCTTTATTTTGAAACAGGGTCTCACTAAGTTGAGGAGGGCATCACTAAGTAGCTGAGGCTGGCCACAAACCCAGATCCTCAGGGTCTCAGCCTCCCAAATGCTGGGATTACAAGTGTGCGCCACCATGCCCGGCATTGTTTGTATTCTTAATGAAGAACTAGAGTTAGATGGAATCTCAGTGTCATTTGGATTTTCATCTTCCTGATTGCTAATGATGTCAAATTTTTTTTCATTTATTTATTAGCCATTTGCATTCCTTCTGTTGAAAAGTATTTATTCAGTTCAATGGCTCATTTTTTGATTGGGATATTCATTTTTTGGTGTCAAGTTTTTTTAAGTTCTTTGTATATTCTAGATAATTAGTCCTCTACCAGAGGAGTAGATCTTCTCCCATTCTATAGGTCATTCTCTCTTTGGACTCTTGGCTGTTTGCTGCACAGAAGCTTTATTGCCATCTCTTTATTGATTCTCATGTTTATTTCCTGAGCTTTCAGGGTCTTATTGAGGAGGTCTGCAGGTGCCTACATGCTGGAGTTGGTCCTATGCACTTCTAGTAATCACAAAGTCTCTAGTCTAATTTCTAGACCCTTTATTTTTAAAATACCAAATCCTGAGGCAGTGGGAGAGGTCAGTCCCCGGTGGAAGTGTAGAGTGACAGCCGGCATGACTGGGGTTCTTCTGTGCCAGGAACAAGTGTCTTTCAATGACCAATGGGTTTAAAAGATCCCACAACTTAGAACCTGTATTTTTACAGCACTGGCTGTGCTATCCCTGCTTCCCAAGGGCATTTGGTCAGTACATGTCTAATCCTATTTTAGGTTATTAGAGTATAGATAGTCCATGCTTACCTCTGTCCTTGAGCCTCCCCTCTACTGGGGGAATCATAACTAGCCCAGGAAGCTTCTCACCCTTTAAGACCCTGCTCAGAACTTCCCTTTTTGGAGAACCTCCTCTCTCTGACTTTTCCCTCCAGTCTCTCCCTGGGATCCCTGAGCACTCGGAGCATCCCAGCACAAGAGGATGCGGCCCTCTATTTAACCTTAGCGTAGGTGACTGTCTTCCTACTCAAGAGCAGGGAGGAAGGACGAATCAGTTTATTATATCAGACACCTGATAAGTTTGAGTGAGCAAAATCCTACATAGGGGCTATCTTTCCAGGTGTCACTGAGTTCTGATTCTGTTGCTGGTATTTCATGTGGCTGTGAATGGAGTTCATACAGATCCTCCTGGGGCTGTTTTTCAGTTGGGAGCAAGTTTAACAGTTCTGCACTTCACAAGAACTCCAGGCCACAAATCACTGAATTAAAGGAATTAACTGTCTCCTGAAATCACATAAACTTCACTGGATGGCATTAATCCCCCTCCACAAACAAGGAGATAAATTAACCAGAAACTTATTGATTTGGTCGTCAGAGATCAATCAAAGAACAAAGAAAGCTGGCTTACCTGAGCATGCCTGGATCTAAGAATAAAAACTTAAAATATATCTAGGGTTCCCTACAGTCTTCTGCTGTCCCCAAAGGTGACTAGGCATCCTAAGTGGGAGAAAGGCTCAGTTCCCTTCAAGACGGGCACATCCAAAGGCACTGTGTTTGGTAACCAGGCGTCAGGGTCACCTGGTGCCCTAAGCTACAACCTCACCACCACCACCACCAAGACAACCTTCCACCGCGCCTCCTACTTTAAGATTGGATTCTCAACATCTTAGGGTTCACCCACCAACCAGTGTGGGCACACTCTCAGCACCCCCTTACCTCCCAGGCAGGCACCAAGGGCCAGGGCGTACATGAGCGGCGGTGCAGGCAGGCTGACCTCGGGGTCCTGGCTCAGGTTCAGGAGCACGGGAATCTGTGGAGGAAAGGGAGATGGGCACCACGTCTCACAGAAGCTCACCAGAGCTGCATACGTGTGTGTGTGTGTGTGTGTTTTCAGCAGTTGGACTTTGAGGAGCACAGGACATGTGAATGGGAACCAAAGAAAGCCCCAAAATCCACAAACACTCGAGTTTGGACCCACCTGTATGTCTTTGCAGCCATATAACCAGAGGTCTCCCTTTTCTGCAGCTTGGTCTCCTGCCGGTGCTGTGAACTGTTTGTTTGCTTGCTTATTTAAACTCAGGGGAATGTACCTCTGAGTTACACTCCCAGACCTTTTTTAAATTTTAAATTATGAAACTGAGTCTTCACTACATTGCTGAGGCTGGCCTTGAAACTGCGATCCTCCTGTCTCAGCCTCCCCAGTGCTGGGATTACAGGCGTGCGCCATCCCAGCCAGCAATGCTGTGGAGAGTCTTAACAGTGTTTGAGGGTGTAACAATGCACTAGGGTTGTGAAACCCTGCGGGCCCTGTGCTAACTGTATGCACGCACCACCTTGGTGAATTCTCAAACATCCCTCAAATATGCCTTTGATCCCTGCAATGAACAGATGGGGAAAGCGAGGCCAAAAGGCACGAGAACGCAGCTCCCTCGGGCGACCACACCAGAAGGTGGCAGGTCTCTGCTTCCAAACGGCACACAGGTAAACATGGGCTCACAGCCTCTCGCCACGGCTCTCTGCCAGGCAGCGAAGCCCGCTGACATTCGTCATAGGACGTACGGTCTCAGGTTCTACGAGGACCAGTCATTCTCTACTAAGCCATGCCAACATCCAGTGGACCTTCTGACAGACACACATTTCACATTCTGGTTACCAGCGAGAAATGTAACGGCTATGGAATTTCTGTAAGAAATCTGTGTTTAAAATGTGCTGCGCTTAAATCTCCCTGACTGTACCTTTTTGCTGTTGTCGTTGTTGTTTGTTTTATACTGGGGATCGAACCCAGGGGCATTCTACCTCCAAACTACATCCCCAGACCTATTTATTTATTTATTTATTTATTTATTTATGTATTTATGTATTTTTAGTTAATTTATTTGTTTGTTTGCTTTTTTATTTTGAAACAGGGTCTTACTAAGTTCCTGAGGCTGGCCTCCAACCTGTGATCCTCCTGTCTCAGCCTCCCAAGTATCCCTGAGTGTTCTATCATTGATGGGCTGCTGTCCTGTAAGTGACCACTCTATGGTTGCTCTTCTCCGACCACAGGTCCCCTAAATGTGCCTCTTGTGTCTCGTGGGGTGCCATGGAGCTAGGAGCTGGCGATGGGGTGGCCAGTCTGTGGGTCCTGGAGAAGAAAGGACCCTGGCCCCGGCTCCGCAGCACCCCGCCATGGCTGCTCTTGCCCACCAGAGGGCGCGCTCTGCACACCCACACAGCGGTCAGCGTGGGCCAGTCACCAAGCAGCGTCTCTGGGCTACACACATTTCAGGTGTCTCCAGCTCTTAGCATTTCTTTAGCTCACACAAGGATGGAGCTGGGATTCCAGGCCAGACGGACCCTCGGCAGAGCCTGATCTGTGAAGTCCCAAGTTCAACCTAATGCAGTCCACCGCACCTGGCTCCGCCCTCTGTAATATTTTGTTTCTGAGCACTTTAGGGAGGAACGAGTTAAAACGAAAACACTATCAAGTAAAAAGCAAAAGCTGAAGCAGAGTGCTGGTGACTTTCATCGCCTCTGGAAGAGCGTTTCCTCCGGTGTCAGGTGTCACAGCCAAGAACCAGAGGCACCCTAAAAGCTCCTTGCGGACCTAGGAGGAGGAAGACGCAGGAGAAGACGGGCTCGAGAAATGGCGGCACAGATCACGACGAGTATCCACAAAGCCCACGGCAGGAAACCACAAAATTATGTGCATCAGTTACCCTCTGTTGAATTCAATATCCAGGGCAAGAGTAGGAACATTTTAACTTGGAAATTGCCTGCGAATCCTTCCTGTTCAAGCCAGGGAGGTTGAAAAGATTAGGATTCAGTGGAGAAGGACTGTCAGAGAATTACTTAGTCATGAGCAAGGTATTTCATTTTTCCGATGTCATCTTCAGGGCAATGGAGCCCCGGTGGAGAAAGGCTGCCCACAGACGCCGGTCTGGGATCAGATCCCCAAAACTCCCTGGCAATTGCGGACAGGAGAAGGAAAGAGATGTGGGCAGAGGTGAAAGGGATTTCCCTGCATGGAAAGAGGTGTTCAGATATTGAAATATCTCTATACCAACTAAAGGAGAGCCACAGGCCAGTCCTCCTACTGCCTTGGCCCTGGCCCCTCCCTCTGTCCGGAGCAAGAGAGAGATTAACACTGGCACCCAGGAAAGGCAAAGGGGGCTCCAGGCTGCCTGCTGCAGCCTCTGTGTCTGCTCCGATTGCTCTAAATATTGATGAAGCATCAACGTTAAATGGTGTAATGGCACTAAGTTTTGTTTAACATGTGACTGTTAAAAAATAAGCAAGGTCCAGATGCAAGGCAGAGGGTTAAGGAGCAGAGCTAATCCATGGCGGCCCGGCATCCTCCACCAGGTCCTGGTTCAGCGCTGGCTGAAAGGTTCACTAAAGCCCTGTCCAGCCCACTCGGGGAGAGCTGAAAACCTCACTTTACTCTTTCTGTCTCCCGGTGTGATTTCTGACTTTGCATTCACCAAGGAGTGACCAACCCCGTTGGGTTTGGTTACAGATAACATGATTCTCACTAGAAAACTGGGAACAACACTGGGCACGGTGGTGCACACCTATAATCCCAGTACTTGGGAGGCGGAGACAAGAGGATCACAAGTTCAGAGACAGCCTCAGCCATTTAGTGAGACTCTCAGCCACTTAATGAGACCCTATTTCAAAATAAAATAGGGCTGCGGTATATCTCAGAGGTAGAATGACCCTGGGAACAATCTCCAGTACAAAAATATAAAAAGAAAATGTCTACTTACAAACTGCTTTAAAAATGCAACTAGCCAGATGTGGTGGTGCATGCTTGTAATCCCAGTACTTGGGAAGCTGAGACAGGAGGATTGCAGGTTTGCAGCCAGCCTCAGTGACTTAGTGAAGCCCTCTGCAACTTAGTGAGACCTTGTTTCAAAATAAAGAATAAGCCAGGTGTAGAGGTACACACTTATAATCCCAGTACTTGGGAGGCTGAGACCGGAGCATCTGGGTTTGCGGTCAGCCTCGGCTACTTAGTGAGGCCCTCCACAACTGAGTGAGACTCTGTTTCAAAATAAATAATGAAAAACTGGACTGGGAGTGTAGGTTGGAGGTAAAATTCCTCTGGGTTCAATTCCCAGGACCGCAAAAATAAATAAATAGAATAAAAAAATTGGCTGGGGGTGGAGCTCAGAGCCCCTGGGTTCAATTCCTAGTACTACCAAAAAAAAAAAAAAAAAAAAAGTGTTTCTTACCAAGAATATATAGTTTGGTCTTGCTTTTTTTTTTCTTTTAATCAACCTGCTAATTTCTGCCTCTTAATTGAGGTGTCCAATAAACATTTTAAGTTAGTTTTGTTTGTGCATATTTTAGTTTTCAATTTCAAACATAAATAAATAAATGTCTTATGCTCGTATCCCTTCCCCCTCTTCTGATGCTAAGGGTAATATATTCTAAACACTGTCTCCCCTTTTCCCCTGATACTGGAGCATGTGCCAACAGCTCCCTCGTGTCTCTACCTTGAGACTTCAGGAAGAAATAACAGAAGCCGGCCACAGTTGGTTTGGATTACCAGACCCCGGCCTTGGAAGGAGAAAGACAGCAAGGTCACGAGAGGGTCGACCTGCACAGAAACCAGGAACTCCAGGCTGCCTGACGAGGGTGCTCGGGGCCACCTGGGGTGCGCCTGGCTGGAAGTGACTCTGGCCTCATGCCCTCCTGCACAGCCATTGCCGCGACCTCATCCTTGGTGCATTATTTTTCCAATACAATACAGGGTGACCGAGTGTCTTGGGAACTGGTGAACTGTTCACAGGGAGCAGAGGGGCCGGCAGAGTCCCCCACCCAGCGTCCTGCCAGGAGGGACGTTCACCGGCTCCTGTCTCCAGGCCTCGCACTCTGGACCCTGAGGTTTCCCTCACAGGCCCCAGCTCCAGATGCGACCCCCGGTTCTGCTTGACCTTGCCACACCCAGGTTCACAATTCCTGCCCTAAGATAAGGAATAACACAGAAAACACCCCATAGCAGGGCTCACCCACCCTACGAGAAGTGTGTGAGGTGCACGCTGGTCTTGGATGAGGGTCAGGACCTCAGAGAGACTTAAAAACCCTGTGCCAATCAGTGAGAACGGCTTCTGCATCACAGGGAGTAAAGATGAACACATCTGTCTTTTGGAGTCTTAATTCTTTCTTAAAATCTGTCTTTTCTAGCCAGGCATGGTGCCTCATGTTTGTAATCCCTGTACTTGGGAGGCTGAGACAGGAGGATCGAAGGTTCAAGGACAGCCAGAGCAAGTAGTGAGACTCTCAGCAACCTAGTGAGACCCTGTTTCCAAATAAGAAATAAAATAGAGCTGGGGGTATAGCTCAAAGGCAGGATACATCTGGATTCAATCCCCAGTACCACAAGAAAAGAAAATCGTCTTTTCTGAGAGGGGCATTCACTGTCAAGTAGACTAGCCCTAACACAGCCCATCACAAGGGGGTGCCGTCCTCTCTGGCTGCATCCCCCGGCCCCCAGCCCGCCAGCTGGGCTCCCCGTACTCCCTGCCCACCTGCCCTGGGCTCTGCCCACATTTTGTAACTGGTGAGCACAGGAAAGGGGCAGGTTTCATGTTCTGGTTCCTCAGAAAGGAAAACTGAGCCCGGTCGGTGCCCAGGCTTCAGAAGGGCTGGAAAACACATGGAACCGAGTGACTCACCATCGTGGCGGTGAACGGGATGTTGTCAATCAAAGACGAGGCCAAGGCCGAGACCCACACCACCAGGACGATGGCCGCTGCGAGGCGCCGGTCCTCTGGGACCATCTGGAGGGAGCAGAAGAGAGCAGCACTGTGCATCAACAGCGCCCTTGCTGATCACACACGTAGGACCCGGCCCCGTGACTCGAGAGAGACTCAACAGAGACCAGACATTGTCAGTCCTTCCTCTTAACACATGACAGGCCCAAGGCAGACACAGCTGTACAAACCAGGGCCACACCTGCACCCGGAACCTCGGCAGGCTTCTGCTATTACTGAGGGAGCAACCAACCCAGCCCACCAACCCCAAGAAGAAAGGGCAGGGCCACACCCCGTCCTCCTCCACACCTGGCCCAGCAGAGCCCTGGCATTGGGACCTCCCCTGCTCTCCTTCTCAGACAAGTTTCTAACTAAAGACTAACAACGAAATAACAAGCGTCTATAATTGCAAATTCTTTGGAAAAAGTCTTCCTTCATTCCCTAGGCTGCCCAGAATAAAATAGGTCCCCTGCTGTGTTTTTACATAATTAATGTGACCTATTCTTACCAGATTTTTTTTCTTCCTACAAAATCAAAGAACCGTGGCTGGCACACATTCTATTACAACATTTAATGTACCTTTATTAGCAGGGCAGTTTGTTCTCCAACGTAGTCTATTAGGTGGAGATGTGCCAGAGCCTGCAAGAAAAAGTGCATGCTGGGAGAACGTACACAAGATTTTTCTTTAAATTCTCTTTCAAATCAAGAGAAGAGAACAAAAGATAGGCCGAGATTTTCACCTGACAAAAGATCAGATTCAAACACATAGTCTATAAATAATTTACTATCATATATGCATATTGAAGATTCATGAAGAAGAAAAAAGAAAGCCCAGTAGCAGAGTCAGGAATTCCCCATTGATTTAATATCCACCAAATTTAAATTCAAACAGAAGGCGATCTCTTTAGGATCTGTGTATGAGGGCAGCTTTCGACGGCACACAATGAACTGCGGATCTGTACGGAAGGCCTTTCAAGTAAGTTGCCTTTCCGACTTCTTTTTTAAGGTGAACATCAGAGTTAAGCATTTAAAAAAAGAAAATGCATGGGTTTTATAACCTTCAAAGAAAGGTAGGAAAGGTCTATTTAACGGAGCACTTGACTATTTTGTAATACTAGACAGATGCAGAAAACTGTATCCAGGGAAGGGATATAGAAGAAAAAAGATCAGAAGAAAGAAAATGGGAGCGTGGAGCCATTCCACTTGGCTGCCTCCTCCGTCTCAGCCACAATGGCTTTCTCGTCTCTGGTACTGTCGGCATCTGAAGCTGGGTCACTCTTTGCTACAGGGGTTGACCTGCCCATTA
Source organism: Graphiurus murinus (assembly GCA_004027655.1). NCBI lineage: Eukaryota > Metazoa > Chordata > Mammalia > Rodentia > Gliridae > Graphiurus > Graphiurus murinus. The sequence continues at coordinate 40,809 of PVLC010003321.1, read as the reverse complement.
GAAGACACTGAGTGTCCTCTCTGACCTCTGCACTCTGACCTCTGCATCTCTGACCTCTAGATGCAGTGTTAGCCATCTATGCCACTACACTGTAGAGAAGACGGTGGTGGGGTTGCTGTTGGAATGCTAATCATCTGTGTCACTACATTATAGAAAATGTGGTGGTGGGTTTGTTACTGGAGTGGTAGCATCTATGCCACTACATTATAGAGAAGATGGTGATGTGGTTGTGCTAACCGCCTATGCCAGTATATTATAGAGAAGATGGGGTGGAGCTGCTATTGGAATGCTCACCATCTATGCCACTCCATTGTAGAGAAGATGGTAGTGGGGTTACTATTGGGGTGCTAACCGCTATGCCACTATATTACAGAGAAGATGGTGGTGAGGTTGCTATTCAGATGCTAGCCATCTATGCCACTACGTCATAGAGAAGATGGTGGTGGAGTTGTGCTAACCACCCATGCCACTACTACACTGTAGAGAAGATGGCGGTGAGGTTTCTACTGCAGTGCTAGCCATCCAAGCCACTATGTCCCCGACTACATGATGGAGAACTGTCTGGGGTGAGGAAGGGAAATTCAGAAGAGAAAACAAACAGAAAAATCATCCCCAGGAAGGTTTCAACTCCTTTTCACAAACTGGTGTGTGTGTGTGTGTGTGTGTGTGTGTGTGTGTGTGTGTGTGTGTTTCCAAAGTTGGAAGATCATGGGTAGTTGATTTTCCTATTTTATCCAAAATTTTAGTAGTCATCAGAAAGAAGAACAGACTTTAGTAAGTTTACATCTCCATAGCAGAACTGGAACTCAACAATCTTTCTTAATATGAAACCTAGTTAAAATACTCCAATGTCTAGATTTTAAGTATATATTAAATGTCCTATTTCTCCTGTGCCAGCTCCAACCAACTGACCTATGTGGTCTTACTCACCATCTAGAGAGCTGGGCCAGGGAAAAAAGGGGCCTCGGATCACTTTGAAGCCCTCTGCATGATGACAGAAGCCAACACAAGTCACACAGCCACTTTAAATAAGGAGAAATAAGCCGGGCGTGGTGGCGCACGCTTGTAATCCCAGCATTCGGGAGGCTGAGACCAGAGGATCCGGGTTTGCGGCCAGCCTCAGCTACCTAGTGAGGCCCTCCGCAACTTAGTGAGACTCGGTTTCAAAATAAAGAATAAAAACTAGGGGCTCGGTGGTAGAATGCCCCTGAGTTCAATCCCCAGTCCACAAAAAAAAAATAAAAAATAAAAATAAATACATAAGGAGAAATGATGCTGTTCAGCCTGACTCCTGTCAGAATTTGGAAAGAAATTTAAAACTCTTCAAGACCATCAGGTACCCTGAGATAGAGGCACAAGTGTATTGATAGTCAAGAAGTCAAGTAGAAAGCTGTATTTTGGGGTTCCTATTATCAGGTGCTCTGAACTCTGTCTTTGCTAGCTTTTTCCCCCTCTGATGACAGCCTATTTTTAAATTATCTCCATCAAAATCTGACCTGAGGAAAAAAAAAAACTTTTCTTAAAATCTCTAAAATGTATGGAAAATTCTTTTGTGTTTAACAGATGCTACATTTAACTATTTTCATATTCATTTGAATACATTATAATTGTAGTTATTTTAAGTAAACTTGGAATTACACTACTATTTTTGGAGAATGTCACAGCAAGGTTAGAAGCAGAAGATCAAACTAATAAACAGTTCTTTGTAAGTCATCCTGACTGCAAACATGTAAAAGTCAAAATGCCCATGTGTTGATTTTCCCCAGAATTATGCAAGATTCTTTCCACTGGACTCACTAGCGAATCACTGAGTCTCTTCTTGAGAGATTCAGATTCAAGAGAAAGCAAAAGTAACTGGCCTTCACATTCATATGCCTGGCAGACAGGTTAGGTGAACATTCTGAATTGCCTGTCTGTCTGTCTGTGTCTGTGAGTTTGTATTGGGATCTGAACACAGAAGCATTCTACCTCTGAGCTACAACCACAGCCCTTTTTTTTCTTTTTCCTTTTTATGTGTGTATGTGAAACAGGGTTTCACTAAGTTTCTGAGGGTCTCAGTAGGTTGCTGAGGCTGACTGTGAACCTGTGATCTCCTGTCACAGCCTGCCACATACCGGGATTACAGGCATGCACCACCGTGCTCAGTGACCACTCTTAATTTTTAAAAATAAACTTCTTACTCTGTTATTCCTTCACACTGGAATCAGATATTCATTTAGAGCCATCTACAGTTTTAAAAATCAATCCTACCTATTTTTATATTTCATAACAGAAAACATGAAGATAAAATAAAAGTTATTTTTGTTCGTTTTTTTCCCTAGTGATGTGTGTTTTTGTTTGGGCTTTGGGTTTGTGTTTTCATTTATTTAGCGTTTGCTGTGGGGGTGGTGTATCAGTCCACTTTCTGTTACTATAACAAAACGCCTGAGGTATAATCAGCTTACAAGAGGCTTACTTTGGCTCACAGATTCAGAGGGCTCAGTCCATGGCAGCTCACCTTGGCTTTGGGGCCTGTGGTGAAACAGCACATCCCTAGGCTACATAGGAGCAGGAAGATACGCGCATCCCACAATCCCCCAAGCACATTCTTCCAGTGACCTAACTCCTCCCACTAGACCCCACCTCTTAAAGGGCCCACCACCTCTCAATAGTGGCAAGCTGGGGACCAAGCCTGTAATACGGGGACATTTGAAATCCAAATTGTAGCAGGTGGTTTCTTTGTTATATTTTTTCTCCCCAAAGACAAGAATGAGCACGGGCATTTTTAAACTTGTAAATTGGACACATTGGTGGTCACCTTCACCCTCTGCCCCTTGTCAGCAACTCTAATAGTGAATGAGTATTCTTTGAGTCATTTACATTATATAATTTCTTGGTTGGCCTTAACATTTCTCAAGACAGTTGATAACATAAAAGCTACAGGACTTTTATGTTGTAAAAGGAGTAAAAGTAATTTCACCAAAATGTGACTTATATGCAAGAAAATAGTAGGTAGCCAGGGAGAACTTGGAACCCTGGGTAGAGGCTGGTTTGGAATTTGGCAAGAGTTATTAACTATTAACATGAAATTATTACATGCAACCTATAAATTAATGCCTTCATCCTGCCTATTATTAGCACTATTATTACTTCCAATGACAGAGCCTGGGCACAGCTAAAGATGTCCCACCAGCATAGACACAAATAAATCCAGACCCATGGGAAACACATCCAACTCTCCCAGACATCGGAGGGAGGAAATGAACACAAAGTGTGAACCTGCCTGCTTGTAGAATTCATCACTTAAGGAACAAGAAACCACCAAAGCTTTACAACACTGCCAAGAAATAACAAAATTATTTTTTTCTTTTTTTTCTCAGTTTAAGATTCTGATTTTTAAAAATCCTCATAAGAAGCTTTCTTAGATGAACTCACCCAAGACCCATGCTCTACGTAGCCTTGGTGGGAATGGCTGTGAAGGACTGCTACACCTCCAGACACACAGTTTGATTTATAAGCATACATATCATATAAATATATAATCCTAATAAGTCTACAGCCCAGATTGCTCAGTCTTGTTCATTGCTTTATTTGTTTGGCAAATATTTATTGAGTGCTGGCTGTGGGGCAGGCACTGTTGGGGTACTGGAGATTCAACACTGACAAGAGAAACACATTTGATGATTTCTTGGGGTTTATCCTCTAGTGAAGAGAGACAATGAAGACACAAATATAGTATGGCATTATTATAATGCAGAATAGATCGTCATCTGTTGGAAGGAAGAAGAAAGCAGAATCAGGAGCTGGTGAGTGATGGCAGAGGTCCTTGCACCGAGCCAGGGAAGGCCTCCCTGAGGGTAGAGATTTGAGCAGGCACTTGGACGGTGAAGCAGCTGTCAGCATGCTTGGGAAGAGCATCCCAGGCAGAGGTGTCAGGTACACATGCAAGCTCACCGAGGGAGAAGGCTGCTGTGGCTGGGCTCCAATGAGTGAGGAACAGGTGGTAGGGAATGTGACTAAGTTGAAGCAGCAGCAGCTCATCTGTGGCTTTATAAGTCATGGCTGAGACTCTGGATCTTATTCCAAGAGCAACAAGGACAATATGCTGCTGTCAACAGCACCAAATGCTCTTTGCTCTTGGCAGAGATGCTAAGAAAACAAATGGTGCTTATGGCAGAACAGAAGGGCATCTGCTGTTCAAAAGTCTTCTCCAAAAGATTGAAGTGGCACTTGAGGGCTAAATTATCAATATCACAGTCAAAAGAGGAAGCAATGTCTCGTTCAGGGTCCTCAAGCCCAAAGCCTGCTGGGAAGCCAATAAATCTCCATCAGCCCCAGCGGAACCCTGAAACTACTGACAACTCTTGTCTCATTCTTAGGAGTTCTAGATAAAGATAGGTTTAAACATGTTTCTGTCAGTTTTCAAGCCAACAACTAAGAGAATACAAATATTATCTACAACTTCAAGACAATAGAAATGCAAAGAAGTGTTAACACTATTCTACATTGGTAGGTGGAAAGAGGAAACATCGAGCATATGCAATAAGATAGCAAATATTAGGCATAACAGTATTTACAGGTTAGACAGTGATATGTTCTTTACTGGGGAAAAATGCTATCAAACAAAGTGACAGAAAGGGAAAACAAGCTAATGGCCAATTTCAGGGGACTTCCAGTCCAGACAGAATGTCATACATCACTTTCTCCCCCTTCATCTGTGCCCAGCATAACTATTAGCTCTGGAAATAGAGCAAGAGGCAGCTCAAGGATAACTCTGAAAGATGACCAGAGGAGACCAAGCCATAGGACAGGATGTAGAGCACAGCTGCAGGGTTTCTTTCATCCCCTAAACCAATATTTTGCAATAAACCCCTAATATAGCAAGACAAGGCAGCTAAGAGGGCTTGCTCCTCTCATTGATGAAACATCCTCAGGTGATAGGATTTTATCTCCCCAGCAAGAAAGATCAATGGGAGCTCTGCGGGCAAAGGGGCAAGGAGGCACCCCTATCACTGAGAGATACCTGCTCATGGGCAAAACCTGAAGAGTGACCCACATAACACATACTGGGGTCTCTGGCTTTGTTGACACCAGGTTTGAGGCCCCTTTCCCTTGCCGAGCAATGCCCAGTGAAGCCATGCAGTACTTTTATGAGTATCCTGCCACGATGGTGTTCTGAGGACTCCATACTAAGGAGGATCCAATTACAGCAAACATCCAGCCATCAAAACCTCTTCACTGCTGCAGATGTGACACTCCTTCTCCCACACAGAGAGACACCTGAGCAGCCCAGACTGGGGAAATCCCTTTTGCCACTCATGCAGCACCAGCAATATTGGATATATCAAATAGACTAAAATATAATTGTAAGATCTCTGGAAATCAAAGCATCATCTGAACCACACCATTGAAGTAGTCTATAATCTGTGTGCGAGACTTAAAATATTCAAGTATGACTCAGAGTATCCTCAAATAGTAGATACAATATCCAAGATATAATAAAAATCGCCTGTCATATTGGAAAATAAGCAAATGACAACTTTAATGAGAAAAGACAACCAAAAGATGCCAACGCTGAGGTAATAAGATGCTGGATTATCTAAAAGTATTTTTTTTTTTTTTTGCGGTACTGGGGATTGAACTCGGAGGCATTCTACCTCTGAGCTACACCCCCAGCCCTATTTTTTATTCTTTATTTTGAAACCGAGTCTCACTAAGTTGCGGAGTGCCTCACTAGGTAGCTGAGGCTGGCTGCGAACCCGGATCCTCCGGTCTCAGCCTCCCGAATGCTGGGATTACAAGCGTGCGCCACCACGCCCGGCCTAAAAGTATTTAAAACATTAAAATGTCTCACAAAAGTCTCAACAGTCAATTATAAATTCTTTTGAAACAAGTAAAAATAATTTTAAAAACAAAGCAAAGAAATAGAAGTTATAAGAAAATGAACAAGTAGAAATTATAGAAGTAAAATATTACAATAACAAATTCTAAAAATTAAGACTTCTTGGTATGCACTCAAGAGGAGAAATAACAGAAGAGAACCAATGATCTTAACATGTCAATGGAATTCATGCAATCTAAACAATAGAAAAAAAATCATTGAAAAATAAATGGAACAGAGCCTCAGGGTCCTATAAGATTTAATATTCATGTCACTGGAGTCTGAAAGGAGAGAGTTACAGTGGAATTTAAGAAAGAAAGCCAGAATCTTTAGGAATTAAAGGCTGAAATTATCCCAAATTTGACAAAAGACACACACCTATAGATTCAAAAAGCTAAGCAAACCTCAGGGACATGATAACAGGACAACCTCAAGGAAATACACACCAAGATACAACATAAACTAAAAACTAAAAATTTTAAAATCTTGAAAATAACCATCATTACATATAGATTACTACAAATTATCTATAGAACATCAGTTTGAATGATAGACAATGTCTTATCTTGAAACTACAAGGACGGAAGGAATGGTTACACTTTTCAATAGCTGAAATAAAAAACTGTCAATAATACATCCTATGTCCAGTGAATCTATCCTTTAGGAATGAAGAGTAAATAAAGATATTTCAGATGAAGAGAATAATTTTTTAAATTATTATTAGCAGACCTAACCTTAGACATTAGCTAAAGGAATCTCTTCAAACAAAAGAACATTATAAAGAAGAATTTTGGAGCATCAGGAAGGAAAATTAAAACAGAAAGAGCAGAAGTATATATAATAGATGATTCCTTTCCTCATGAATTTTATAAATTATACTTGCTGATTGAAACAAGTATTATAATACCACTGATATTCAAGAGTCAGTAACAGGATCTCAGTGGAAGGGAGATTTCTGAACTTCACTCAGTATGGTAAATTAACTCTAATAAGTCACATATCTATACTTTACTACTCTAACCAACTGCTCCAAAATCTGCACAAAGAGATACACTCAAAAATACGACAAATAGCCAATCAAAATAAAGAGATGGAGAGAGTAAATTGGAAAAACAGCCCAACTATATGCTGTTCATAAGAAACTCACTTTGAATCAATGACGTGGGTAGGTTGAAAGTAAAATGATGGGAAAAGATATTACACACACACACACACACACACACACACACACACACAGAGAGAGAGAGAGAGAGAGAGAGAGAGAAAATTACTAGAGACAAAGAAGATAATTAAGTAATGATCATTGACGCAATCCACCAGGAAGAGATAGTAATCATAAATGTGTCTGAATCAAACACTGGAAGAGCAAAATACATGAAGCAAAAAACTGTCAGAGCTAAAACAAAATCAAAACAAATCCATGATTATAATCAGGACTTTAATAATTCCATCTCTGTAACTAATAGAGCTGCTAGATAGAAAATCATTGCAGATGTAGAAAAACTAACCACCACTGGACAGACAGGACTTGGTCACATGTATGGATCACTCCACCAACAACAAAATACACTTTCTCCAAGCTCTCATGTAAGATCTACCGAGATGGAACATATTCTAGGTCATGAAGCAAAGCTCAGCAAAGGTAAAAGAATTGAAATCACTGCAGAAGTATGTTCCTTAACTGTATGGAATAAAAACAAAATAAAAAATAGAGAGATGAAAAGAATCCTTAAAACTATGAAACTAAGCACACTTGTAAACAATCCAGCCCCCGGTTCATATACTGATGGTGCTTGGAGCTGGGCTTTGGGCTTTGAGGGAGTAATCAGGATTAAATGAGGTGATGAGAGTGAGCCCCTATGATGGCTTGGTGGCTTTATAAAAAGAGGAAAAGTGACCTGAGGTAGCATCTTGCTTCGTCCTGCCATGGTTGCCCCCCAGGATGCCATGTGCTTAGACTTCTCAGCCTCCAGAACTGTGAGCTAAACTTCCATTCACATGTGTGTGTGCACGCGCACGTGTGGGTGTGTAAAACTAAGGATTAAACCTAGGAGCATTCTACCTCTGAGCCATGCCTCCACCCCTATTTTTTTTTAATTTTAAAAAACATGATCTCACTAAGTTGCTGAGAGTCTGGCTAAGTTGCTGAGGCTGGCCTTGAATCTGCAATCCTCCTGTCTCGGCCTCCCAAGTACTAGGGTTACAGGGGTACCACAGCTCCTTAATAGCTGGATCTTGAGCAAGGCTCGGTCCACTGGAGTTCTGCAAGGCAGACGACTCCAAAAGAAGGAATGTGTGGTATATCCCACTTTGCATTATGTTATATTCTGGAAATTTGGGGTGCTTGGGGTTTTGCTTTCACATTAATTATAAAGGAAAATTTCTTAGAAACAGAAGGAAGATGGACAGATAGTGATTTCTCAATATTAGCTGAAAAAGCAGTGCCTTGAGACAAACCCATAAGAAATTCATTAACCACATACAAACATTAGTCAGGAAACAGGCTTTGCAAGCTTAATTACTAAACAGCCTTATGTTCCCTCTCAGCACACAGGTATAGAAACAAAATAAATAAGCCAAAGAGATTTAGGTCTTCCATTATATCTATGGGTAAAGAAGGCTTTAAGACAGATAGTCTTTGTCCACTTCCACCTCATCTTCCTGAAATTTCACAGGATACATTAACTCTCTAGCTGCCTGAGAAAAAGATAAGAACACTGCTTAAAGGAGCTAAACAAATAGTAAATATGTAAACTATTGGGTTTAGGCTATTCCTCATTAACCTTTAACCCTGCTTTGTACTAAAAGAATCTTTATATATATGTATTGTATTTTGTAACCTTTACTGTTTTCTTAACCCCATTAAATGTCATGGGAAATGGCTTTTCTAGTTAAAGATATACCTACTCAATCTTTAGAATAACAAGTCTGTAAAAATTCCTGTTCTATATGCCTCACTGCAAAAAAAGATAGCATAAAAACAGCTACTAACAAGCAATAAACAGATACGCTTCTACACTGCATGTGGTGTGAGCTATTCTCGCGACCTTGTCTCATTCCACACCTATTGAAGGACCCCAACCCCACTGCCTGGAGGGGTGGACCTTGACCCAGGGGTGTGCCACTATCCCAGCTAAACTTAAATTCTTTTTTTTTTTTACTTTTCAATATACTTAATAAGAAAATATAGGTAATACATTCTTTATAAATTATTTGTTCCAAGATATTTTGTTTTAGCAACAGAAAATGAACTGCGACACCTGGCATAACTTAATGTTTCAGGTTTGCAGTATAGCTGAATCAGTACCATCCCATAATACACATTAGGTGATGGGATATCACGTGGCTTTTATGCAGGACACAAATGATTTTCCCCTGGACCAAGAACAAAGTCCTAAGCAAGCACAGGTAGAGGCTGTTCTGGAACTTTCCATCCTGCACTTGCCCCTGGTCCTGCCCCTTGGGCCTTGCTGACCTGCTCCAACCTGCTCCTCAGCCTGCTCCTAGGGTTCTGCTCCCAAGCTGGGTCAGTCAGACTCTCTCCCCTTCTGAAATCCAGGCGAGTCTGACTGACAGGTGATTCTGTAGGTGGAAGGAACCAGTAGTGTTTGGTCCCCTGGCCCCTTCCTGGCCGGCCAGCTTATCAGGACAGCATCTTCCCGTAGGTCTGGGCGGCCCCCACTAGAGTACAGCTCCCTTCCCCCCTCCAGCCAGTGACACCCTGGCCGCTGTGGCTGTGGCTCCTGTTAGCCTACCCCCTCTTTCCCTAAACCCCAAACTTTGAGCACAGCATTTCGTTCTTGCTCAGATCCTACCCAGCAAAAAAAGGTCAAAAACCGTCACCCAATGCTCAAAGATTGTTTGCTTTTGTTTTTGTTTTTGTGGTACTGGGGATTGAACCCAGGGTCATTGTACCTCTGAGCTACACTCCCAGCCCTATTTTATTGTTTATTTTGAAACAGGGTCTCCCTAGGTTGCTGAGAGTCTCACTAGTTGCTGAGGCTGTCCTGGAACCTGCAATCCTCCTGTCTCAGCCTCCCAAGTACTGGGATTACAAGCATGCACCACCATGCCCGGCTTCAAAGATGGTTTTTAATAGAGCAGTTTCAGTTGGGGGAAAAAAAAAATATATATATATATATATATATTTCCCAAATATAAATGCAAGGGGGAAAGCTGCAGACAACCCGTTCATATGACGTAACTTGTAGCGATTTTTAAAATCATGATAGGGAAGAGTTCATGCACAAGTTATTAAAGAATATATAAAGAACCAAGAGCTGCAGCCTGGTGGGATTTGTGCTTTTAAAGAGTCCTGTGCGGGCTCACTGGAACTTCGCTCCATACCGTGTGTGTCTACTCAATGCCGCAGGGAAGCCTGATACCTCAGCACCCATTTATTTATTTATTTTATTTTTTAATATACTCTGGTGCATTGCAGTCCCCCGTCATAACGTGAGTGACAGGGACGTACATGCACACAGCACTTGGTGGGCTCCCCAGCCCCTCCCCGCCCCCTCCCCACTGAGACTGGCACCGGTATTCTCACTTACATAGACAACATCAATGGAAGTGTTTCCTTTGTTAATCCTTCCCCCACCACCGCCCCCCTCCCCTAGACCACCTCCCTCACTCCACTGGGATTTCTCCTCCATTATCTGAAGTCCCTCTTATATCCCCATTACCCCCCAGCTTCTGCATATGAGAGAGGAGAGATAACATATGACCTTTCTCTCTCGAGGCTGCTCAGCACCCATTTACACAGGAGGAATTCAACCCTGCATTCAACCAGGAGCAGAAGAGTAGAGGAAGACTTACAGAAGCAGGGAGCAGGAGGGGCTCACATGGTGCCCAAGACCAAGGTCAGCAGCTCAGTGGACAGATAAGAGAGCGCGTCAGAATCAGGGGTGGGGAAAGGAGGTGTCAAAAACTACCTGAGCAGGATTCTCTCTCTCTCTCTCACACACACACACACACACTCCCTGGGGACCAGGGGAGCCATGCTGTGCTGGCAAAGAGCTGCAAGTCCTTCTGAATGGTCATATGCACCAGGCGGTGCCTGGTAACGGGACCTGGCCAGTTAATCCAGGCCGGCCCTCCTGCCTACCTGGGATGCCCAGGCTGGGAGACACAAGGCTCCTAGCCAGCACTGAAGGACAGGACTGCTCCACTGGTCTGACTTCAGGGACCAGTTTATTCCCAAAACAAAAGGATTTGATTAAGTAATCTCCAGTGTTCTCTCCGGCGGGAATTCTATGAAGACCTCGCCACACAGGCTGCAGAAAGCATGAGAAACCCCACTGGCTTCTTCCAGGCATATAAAATCAGCAAATTTTAAAGTCATGAAAGAAAAACTGGGTTGTTTTGTGGGGTTTTTTTTTTTTTTTTTTCCTATTTTTAAAAAAGAGGGACTTCAGAGGAAAATTAAAATACATGAAATGCTTTCTTTTTATGAAGCTTATATGGTTTCATAACTTTGGGAACATTAAAATGGATCCATGATGTGATTTACTCCACAAATTATCAGGCTTGGAACATTACGCTGAAATGGAATTCATTCCGACCACAATTACCGGATGGACTAAATTCATTTTGGGGTGTTTTGCTTTTTCCCCAAACTTAAGCTGATGAATTTGATGAAATTTAGTACCTAGGTTGTTTTCGTTTCACTTAAGAAGAAGCAAAAGAAAAGCCTGTGAACAAAATGCAAGGTCACAGTGATAGAAAAGCGTGGGATCCCCAAATGTGCCCGGAGGCTGGCAGGGCACGCGGGCGCCCTCTCCTGGCGGATGTTGCCCATTGAAGAGGAGTCACACGCGGACGCCCTCTCCTGGTGGATGTTGCCCATTGCAGGGGAGTCACAGCGGGCCAACTTAGGCTAGGGTGACAACCCACCAGGAGATGGAGGGACTTTGAGTGCAGAAACTTGGGAAAGACCTTGGGGATGTGCCTCTTCACCCAGAGGCCGGGAAGGTCGCCCCAGGCTCCGGGAAGAGTCAGTGTCCTGTGGGTGGAGAGCTTACTGGGGCTGCGTAATGGACCTAGAATATCTGGGGCGGTTGCCAGGACTAAAGCATGTTTCTAGGTAGAGCACTTCCCAGCCGGTCAAGCTGACACGCAAGCACACTCATCCACTTTCCAAAAATAACCCTGTCTTCCTTTGGGAGAGGGCCATCCTCGCTCCCTGGAGCTGTGTCCAGAGCCCCCTCCGCCACCCACTACAATGGGCGCCTTCCAAGGCTTTCCCGCCGCTGGGTCCGGAGCCCAGGGGCCAGGGGCCCACGCAGGGCTGGGAGAGACACTAGAGAGTGGGCTGAAGTTCTCCACGCTGTCTTGGGAGCAGCCTGTCTGGTAATAAAAGCCCAGATGTTAGGAGGAAGAGAGGGAGGGAGGGGGAAGAGCCATGGTCCTGACGCCCCTTGAACCCTCCTTCCAGTTGTACCTGGAATCCGCACCCATCCAAGAGCTTCTTCCACTGGTCACCAGTTGGGCCTGTTCAACAAGTGTGATCCGCCAGTCCCCTGAGACACGCCGCTTCCTTTTTAGGAGTAGATTTAATTCAGATAATTTGTTATAAGGGCATTGCCAGTACTTCTGGCCGCCTTCCTGTTATATTCTGCTATTCCTTCTCTTTGCTCCCTCTGGAAGGCAGCAGAAGCAGTACACAGAGCCCTTTGCAGATGGTTATAGCTTGCCCTCCTTCTACCTGCAGCAAAGACGGCAGCCTAGACGGGAGGATGACAGCGGCCATCCCAACACCACCACCCCCGTGCCCAGGGCTCCGAACCGGCCTCACCAGGGCAGGGCAGTGATGCTGCGAGTGCAGGAGGGAACTTGGCATGGGAGATGACCACCACCAAGTGGCGGAGGAGAAAGAGAGGGTCTCCCATGCCCGGGGACAGGCTGCCATCCCTCTGGGAGACACCATGTGTGCGGAGGCCCCGCTGGATGGGGCACGTAGGTGGGGCACGTAGACTCCTCTGCAGGGTCCACACTCCTGCCCTTCTTCCCTGTGGTGATAAATGCCCAGGGATCCGCTCTGGAGGCACCCAGCAGGCACCAGCTCACCAGAAGTGGCCTGCAGGGCTGGCATCGCCCAGAAACCTTGGGCCCTTCCGAAGCAGTACAGGGGCCCCTCTGGGAAAAGAGGCAGGGCACAGGTGACCCTCGGTATCTCCCCAGAAAGGAAGGATAAAAGGGAGGACAGAGGGACTGTTCCAGCCCCTGACGGATGCCCAGAGGATGGGAAGGAAGCGGCAGAGGTCACGGTCAGCTTCCACCCTGGGGAAGCTGGTACTGCTCACCCACCAGGCAGTTCTGCAGGAACCTCGACCTTCAAAAGTCAGACAGATTTGCGCCCCTGAACCAAGAGCCACGCACAGTTACCATGCACCCCAACACCTGGTGCTGGGACCGAGGCACCTTCAGGGAGCTGGTGACGGCCTTCCTGTCTGGACGCCGCAGGCCTCTGCTATACCTTAAGTAACGAATGACCCCAGGGCGCACAGATACCCACCACACAGCTCTCATTGGGCTCCTATCCTGGTTATAAAAAGCCTGGCTCAGAAAGTGTCTGCCGGGAGGTGGAAACTGTGATTCAAGTAATTCCTAATCGCAACCTGCTCTTGAGGAGAGAATTTCTGCCAGTGAGAAGAGGAATCCTGAATCATCGGGGGGTTCCTTCATAGCTCAGGCACACTAACCCTCTGCCTTCCCCAGGGCCCTCTCCCCTTCAGACCCCAGCACGGAGCGGATAGCGGGGACAGAGTGTGATCCCTGGATCCCCTGCAGTGAGTCACAGGTGCTGCCTCTGATTCTAAAACTCTGGGAAAACTACCTGTACTCACATTACCCTGCCCCACTCTCTCATACCCGGGAATTAATGTTTAATATCCGCAGAGCGTTCCTTACATATAAGATTGTGTCTCTTCATTCTAGAAGGATTTTTAAATGAATATTTCATGTGACAGGACCTGCCAACCACTCTTTCTTTCCCCCATTAGAATAACACATAGTACAGAAAGTCTTTTGAGTGCAAGAAATTGGTCTCAACCTTCAACGAGGGGATTAAAAAAAGATGAATGCGGTGTGCTGTTTGGCAAGGTAATATTTAACAGAACGCAATGCACCCAGGTCTGTGCGAGCCCTCGCCTTTCCCTCCACCCGCTGCAGCGTGAACCCGTGTCACGGCTCAGGTTCTAATTGCCTTTAGACTGAGCCTGTGTTCCTGTTGGGCAGGCAACACCAAGTGATACTGGCTCACTCACTGTCCTGGGAATTCCTATGTCAGCTCCTTCAGTCGCTCCCTGGACTGCGCCCGAGAAGCCGAGGGCAGGCCCCATGCTGCAGATGGAGGTAGAGGAGACAGGCCACCGCCTGCCCGCAGCAGGCACGGACATTTCAGGGACCATCCTGGCACGTCACAGCTGTGCCTGGCATCCCTGGCCAGGGCCACACATGGGAGCAGAGGAGGGGCTGGCAGCCACACTGGGATGTGAAAGTTTGGGCCAGAAGAAATGTTGCAAGTATGTGTGGAAAGATAGAGGAAAACACACAGTGCGGGGTCTAGGACACGTCTCTCCCCAGCAAAAGGGCAGTTTGGGGAGGGGGGACCTTCGCTTGATTCTTCCTTTTAGGGAAGTCATAGAGGAAAAAGCAAGCTGAGGTAGCAGGCGCTGACACAGAGAAAAACCTAGAACTCCATCTTATCTGGGCAGACCCAGAGGCTGGGCCTGGGTTAGCACAGGATCAAGGGCTAACGCAAGAAGCACTTGGCATGGCACCTTGCTGACCGCCAGTGCTTGGCAAATGTGATTTCAAGTCCCTTTTACTGCCAGCAGAACCTGGAGATGTGGCAGCACAGACCAGGAACAAGTCACAAAGCACAAAGCCAAAGTCAGGAACCCAAGACTCCAACCCTCCTCCTCGGCCTCCTCCCGGCCCCTCTCAGTACCTGCAGCAGCCTGCTAAGGTGGGAACTGAGCAAAACGCCCGTGCATCTGGCCTGGGGCCACCGCAGCACCACGACACGATGTTTGCTGACTGACTTGCAGTGGTTCCCTTTTAGAAACTGGTAGCTGAGGACAAACGCAGGGCTATCCCAAAATCTCTCCCCAAAAGATAGGGAAAGTAAAACCTACACAAAACCAGGCTGCTGCGGTTCAAATGTGTCCCCCGAAATTCATGTGTTGGAAACCCAAGGAGGTGGGGTCCCGGGGAGGTGTTTAGGTCTGGAGGACTACACCCTCGTGAAGAGATGACCGTCATTATGAGGAAGTGGGTTTGTTATGAAAAGAGGGTTTGCCCACTTCCTGCCCTCTCTCAGGTGGGCTTCCACCGCGGGATGCCCTCTGCCGTGTCCGACACAGCAAGAGGGCCTCTGCTACATGCCAACACCTGATCACGGACTTCTCAGCTTCCAGAACCAAGAGCCAAATAAATTTGTGTTCCGTATAAATCACCGAGTCCGAGGTATTCCATTATAGCAGCAGAAAAAGGACAAAGACAGTACTCGCCTTCCACAGAGCAGGAAGATAGAAAACATCAAAACCACAAAACGTCTGTAACTAAAGAGAATACGCCCTCAAATCCCAGCCTGTGGCCTCACGCTACGATCCCACCCCACCCCGCCACAAAGTGTCATGTCAAACAAAGGCAGACAGCCCCAAGGAAAGACGCAGGCAGCCAGGGGACTCGGGAAGGACAGCCAGGAGCAACTAGAGAAGGGCCGCCGGGCCACCGGGGAGGCATGCACTGTGTAATGGAGCAGGAACCGGGAAGGAGACTTTGGAAAGAGCAGCTTTGGGGGCAGAAGAGCAGTGAAGAGGGAGGGTAAAGCTCCTTTGGCAATTGAGTGGTTCCGGGGGCAAGAAGAGGAGGCCCAAGTGGGGTCCTGAAAGTCAAGAGGCAAAAAGACTCAGCTGTGCTGGCAGCAGAGGGTGCCATTGAACAGGAATCCTTAAAAACACGCAGGAGCAGGAGGAACTTGAGTCCAGGCAGAGTGGTGCAAAGGTAGCCAGGAGGTGGAATTCCAAGCCATCAGCCAGGAACACTTCCTACAAAGACAACCGTGGAGTAGGAGAGAACTACAACTCACTCTTGGAACGAGCTCCACACGCTCAAGCAAGCCTTTAAAAATACAAACCCATCTTAAAGTCAGAAATTCAAAAAAAAACAGGAGACAGGAATGGGCAAATAAAGAAAGAAAATGTCACTTGAACTCGGGGACAAGTTAAATGGCAAAGCTTCCTCATAAATGAAGAATGGACTTAGAAGGTGCCCAAGGGACATAAGACACAAATGAAAATATAGTAAGTGCCACTGAATGAAGCAGTGCATAAAATTAACTAATTAGTTAATTGAAAGAGTCAAGGACATACAAGTAGAAATGAAGGACAGACAACAAAGAAACAATTGTATACTGGAGTCGTGGGGCGAGGGACAGAATAGTGGAATAGAACTAATATTTAAAACTGATACAGTTCTAGTAAAAGCATTAAATTTCAAGAAGAAAAAAAAAAGACACTGAAGCAGCACTAAAAAAGAGAGATCAATGAGAGAAAATACGGCCATGAATTTAAGTCCAGCCTAGCTATCTTTCAAGCAACAGAAAAATAACTTTCTATACACAAGGGCTTAGGAAATTTAACACCCATTATCCCTTTCTGATGGGGAATCGTCTAGAGCAAGAAACTATTTTTGAAAAAAGAGAGTTGATGTTTTATGCTCTGTGGTCCATACAGTCTCGAATACTCAAATTTATCATATTACATCTGTGTGTGTGTGTGTGTGTGTGTGTGTGTGTGTGTGTGTGTGTAGCACTGGGGATTGAACTCAGGCATTCTACCTCTGAGCTATACCCCAAGTCCTTTTCAAATTTTTGTTTTGAAATAAGGTCTTGCTAGTTTGCTGAGAGTCTCACTAAGTTGCTGAAGTTAGTCTCAAACCTGCAATCCTCCTGTCTCAGCCTCCCAAGTACTAGGATTACAGGCATGTACCACCACGTCCAGCTACATTATTTCTTAACAAATATGAGTGTATTCCAGTGAAATTTTATTTTCAAAAGCAAGCATTGGGTCAGATTTGGCCACAAGCCATAGTTTTCTGACTAGAAAAATACTAGAAAAGTAGCTTCAACTAATCATTACTGGAGAAGCCAGCAAAAAGACTAATGGCCAAAATTTTAAAATATTTAGATGCACATGTAAGATTAAAACAAAGATGTGGATTGAATATAAGACTAATAGGCAATTGTGAAATATTATAACAATGCAGAAAAATGTGACTATTAAAAGTGAAAGGAATAAAAAAGATGGGAATAAAAAAATCTTACAGTTGTATAGGTAATAAATGGGCTATAAATGATTTTTTATAAAACCTGAAAAAACAGATAGAAAGGGCTAAATAGGGATACAAGATGCTAAGGACATTTAAAAAGATATAAGTTCAAAGGTAGCCATTAGAACAAAAACATAAACTCTCCCAAATACCAAATATAGTCAATAAAAGAACAAAGAATACACATCTTACAGAAAAATGAACAAGGTAAGTACAACAAAATACAATTAAAGACATAAAGTCAGAGCTAAGACTAATACTGTCATATCAATAAATGTAAAGGAGCTTAACTCACCTGTTTAAAGAAAGAGGTTTTCAATTTGGCATAAAGACCCAACATTATGCTGTACATAAGAGATATAGCTAAAACAATGTGGTCCAGAATGGTTTCTTAAAAGAAATAAGCAAGGGATATAAACACAATGGAATTCTACTGAGCAATAAAGAACAAAATGATGTCATTTGCCGGAAAATGGATGGACCTGGAGAACGTGATGTGAAGTGAGATTAGCCAGTCACAGAAAGTGAAGGTTCATGTGTTTTCTCTCATACACAGAAGCTGGGGAGTAATCAGGATACGAGAGGGACTGCTGATAATGGCAGAGAAACTCCAGCAGAGCAAGGGAAGTGGTCTAGGTGAGGGTGGTGGTGGAAGGAAGAATTAATGAGGGAAAGACTTCCATTGATGTTATGCACATATGTGAGAATACCAATACCAATCTCAATATCATGTATGGGGCACAGAGGAATAGGAAGAGAGCTGTGTGCGTGCACATCCCTACCAGTCTGAACAACATTACGATGTGATACTATAATGAATGAATAAAAGTACATGTAAAAGCCAGGCATGGTGGGCATGCTTGTAATCCCCATACTTGGGAGGCTGAGATGGGAGGATCTAGGTTTGCGACCAGCCTCAGCTACTTTGCGGTGCTGGATTCAATCCCTAGTACCACAAAAAAAAAGTATATGTAAAAAATAAAAGAAAGAAAATGGGCAAAAAATATATCAGCTACCCTTCAAATAAGAAATAGATACAAGCCAGGCGTGGTGGTGCACACTTGTAATCCCAGTACTTGGGAGGATGAAAGAGGAGGATCACAAGTTCACAGACAGATTCAGCAACTTAGTGAGGTCATCTGCAACTTAGTGAGACCCTGTTTCAAAATAAAAGAATAAAATAGGGCTAGAGGTAGCTCAGAGGTAGAATGCCCCTGGGCTCCATCCCCAGCATCATAAAAAAAGAAAGGGATATGAAAAATAAATATATATATCAGTATCTGCTTTTTTGTAGACTTACAGAAGGGAGCTAGAAGAGATAGAAGAATGAGAGAATGAGAAGAGGATGGTGAGCTGGGGATGGGGTCACACTGCACTGTACGTATGCTCCTATGTGGCACTGATTCTCAGAACCATAGCAGTGTTTCAAATACCACCCCCCCCAAACTGCATTACAAATGAGTCATATAAACACGCAGAAGGGCAGAGAGAAAACAATAATTAACTTAAGACCCTTTGGGAAATAGGAGGCTAAAGACAAAAGAACTATATACAAATACTGTAACGAGTTAGTAAATCTTCTTCACATGAGGGTATGGGTTAGCAGATCTGTGACTCTGTTAAGTGTAGTCTAGGACCAAACAAATAAGTCATTGTATATTGTAATAGTGAGAACAAGAGGCAAGGCTTGCAGTATTGGATTGGAACCCAAGGAATCAACATGAGCTCATGAGTTTCAACATGCAAACATGTGGCATACACCTATGCATATAGAGAGAGACAGACTGATGTAGAAGCAGGCATGAAAGGTCAGGAAACACTCCATATTTGGAGGTGTGTTTTACCATATACCCACAAATACATCCAGGCATGCTTATCAAGAGGGCCTGAAATTAGTAACCCCAAATTATAACAAGAATGCCCAGCAAGCAGACATTCGCTTCTATGCACCATTCTCCAATAAAGTTATTGAGAGCACTTTGGAGAAGCAGATGGTTCCAAGGCAACGGGAAGTGAAATTCAGAATGAATCAGGAACATTTTGTGACATCATAAAAATGAGAAAATACTTGATATCGATGAGGATGCATCAAAAGGACACCAGAACCAAAAGAACACAGAAGCTGCTCCCATGGTCCAAAGTAGAACAATTCAAGCCACAAAATAAATCATGATGGCATTGGTTTAGAACTTCTAGAATGAAGTAAATATCTATAAGTAAGCCCTAAGTGATGTAAATGAATAAATAAGGGACAGGATCACTCTTCCTTTAAGATGAACTTATAATAAATGTAGAAAGAATAAGGATAATACAAAATACGTTGGGTAATCATTACAGTCTGCCCTTGGTAAAGGCCAATGCAATATAGATTTTTGAAACCAAATATGTCTAGTTACTTAAAAAAAAAAAGAGAGAACACTCCTGACCCTCTCTGTCTGTGCTCCAGAGTAGGGCATGTTTTAGGGCCAGTGACAATATGAAACTACAGAGATTAGGTCCAAAATATGTCCTGGAGAATTCATATCCAAAATGGCAGGAAAGGGGTCAGGAAACCCTGGAAATCTGGAAGAGTTCAAAAGTAGGTATCAGATATTAGGTATCAAACAAGGGACTCAGGACCAAGACTTTAGGAGTTTCTTAGACCACATGCAGAGATATTCATCTCAGACCAGCTCGACTAAGTACACAGTACCCAGTTAAGTGGAAATTGTGTGCATGCAGACAAGCTTCTGGTCTGGATGGAACCAAGAAACAGTGTGGATTCGATGTGACTTCCCCATTTCCCAGAAATGTTTACCCTTTCCTTCCCTAAGCTTATTCCATGACTGCCTTGCTGATTTTGCTTATCTTAACCTGTGGCTGCCTTGCTGGCTCCTGTGTTTAATTATTTTTATGATGCTTTGTTAAAACCCTCAATAAAGAAAAAATGCTGGTTGAAGAAGAACAGAAGGTTTTTCTGTCTTCTCCCCAGTTACTCCATATCTCTAATAATAATTTTGACTCTGAGTCATTCATTCAAGGGCACTTCTAATTTTATCATCAGCCTCTGACACACAGGGTATCAGATGAGGGTGAGTCAGCCTAAAGGGAAGGGGCTGGGGCAGGGGAGTAGGGCAGGGGAGATCTATGTGTTCCAGAGAGTAGCCTAGGACCCCTGTGTACAATACATCCCACTCTTCTGGGCTCAGTTGAACATTAATAATTTAACCAAGCATTTAATTAAAGTTATTTGTAAAAAAAGTACTAGTAGGAGAAAGTATATTTTTTAGTGCTCCATACATTAAATATCTAATCTTACTGGTTCTTCCCAAGCCACGTTATAATATTAGTATTAAAAAGTCTATTCCAAAAGTAAGGAAATGGCTAGCCAGGCGTGGTGGCACACGCTTGTAATCCCAGCATTCGGGAGGCTGAGACCGGAGGATCTGGGTTCGTGGCCAGCCTCAGCTACCTAGTGAGGCACTCCGCAACTTAGTGAGACTCGGTTTCAAAATAAAGAATAAAAAATAGGGCTGGGGGCATAGCTTGGAGGTAGAAGCCCCTGAGTTCAATCCCAGTCCCGCAAAAAGGAAGAAGAAGAAGAAGAAGAAGAAGAAGAAGAAGAAGAAGAAGAAGAAGAAGAAAACGGCTTTGCCGAGTTACTTATTTAAAAAAAAAAAAAGGTAAGGAAATGGAGGTTTGGAAGTATTGACTAGGCAGGGGCAAAGGGCAAAGCTGACCTCTCAACATGGATCTCCCTATTGCTACAGCTTATGCTTTTAAACAGTATGCTAAAATAATCTGCTTACCTGGTGGGAAGTGTCATCCCTCACCTGGACATAGATCCCCTGTGTGTGCCCACTGGAGTGCTCTCAGGACACAGAGAAAGTGCCCAACCCACCACTTCGCCAGTGTGCCAGGAGCTGGACCCAGCTGCAGTGTGGTGTGGCTGAGGATGAGGGCACATAGACTCGTCACTATCAGGAGAAGCAAGGGAAGACCCGTTCTGGAAGGAGGAGTGGCAGCAAATGAGTAGAAGTATTTGGGGATGGAAGAATGGAATTGAAAGCATTTGGATCTTAAAGTGACTAACAGAGCTTTTCCTATTTCAAAAGGGACGGTCAGCACATCTTCCTGGTGGTTGTAGCCTGGGGTCAAGTCCTGCTGGGGTGAGTGTTAGGCTGCCCCTCCACATGTGCTGGGAAGACCAGGTGGCTTCCTCAAGGTGACACTTCATAGAGGTTGGCTTGATCCTCAGCTACCACACTTCAGACTCCTCGAGTTGAAGACTCACTGAATTTCCTGGGAAACCACAACACTGTAAGAAGACTTTGTAATGTGATAACATTAAACTCAAGTCCCTTTCTAGACTAATGATATGGAGATGTAAGTAACTACAACAGATTAACATATTCTGCTAAGAGCCCAGGTCATCAAGCAGAGGTTGGAAACTGTTTTAGTCAGCATTCTCGCCTCTATGACCCAGACACCTGACATGTACAACTTTAGAGGAAGGAGCATTTGCTTCTGGTTCTAGAGACTTTAGTCCATGTTATTATACTCCTTCCAAGCAAGAGCCAGGACTACAGGTCCTCAGGGCATGATTGCAAGGGGCAGAGAGGAGAAGAGAGCTTGGTATCTTCTCATAATAGCAGGGAAGAGAGAAGAGCAGGAAGCAGAAGCAGCGGGCCTAGAAAAATCCTGTCCCTGTCCAACCCCCCAGGGACTCTTCCCCATCAACCAAGTCCTGCTTCCAACATGGCTGACTCCAGCCCAGGAGGTCTGGGGTACAGTCTAAATCCAAACTATTACAGAAACTAAAGCAAAGATGTATCCCTTAGCTGTAGTCAGAAACCCTTCCTGTTGGTTTCTGCAACAAAATTCCCTCTTTTAACTAATATGCAAATCAGTACCTATTCAGAATTTTCTTTAATTATTAGAACACAGAAACCTTGGTGAGGCAGTTTTGTTGACATTAATTTCTGGTACAAATGAAATCTATATTTGTTTTTCCCCCTAGATAACGCATACAAAACCCCATATTTGCCAGATAAAGAATTTAAAAACCAATACTAGTAAATTTTACAAAGCTATGTTCTGACTTATTAAGATGGATATAACTAATGCTACTTCATGTATCTGCACTACTGGATACAGATACTAAAGGAAATAGCTAGATGAACTGTCTTGATCTACTGCTTACGTGTGGAAACTGCCTGATCCTTATCACTAGGGTACTGCAGTGTGGTAATGAATGAAATGAGAAGAAACTGAGACATAACAGCCTTTCCCAGTGTCAAGGTAACTAAATCAATACACCCAGTCTGGCTTCCCTAATTGCTTGGGTTAGAACAAATAAAAGAGAAAACATTAAGAGGCAATTGGTGGGAATGAGATGAGCTGTAAAAGAGATACGCAGAAAAAAATTAAAGGATTAAGGAGTTTAAACTGCTCTAGAAATAGACTAAATATCCAAGAAGATGAATATCGCATGGCTAATATCAGAGAACAATTATTATTCTCACATTCACAACTACACATGGGAGTGCTAGGCCTGGGTAGTAAGGACACACAAGGCTGGTCCAGTTTGCCCTTGATGGAGTCCTGAGGACTCTACCAACATGAGAGTCCTCTAGGCATTATGACTAAAGAAATATAAAAGTAAAATGAACACTAGGAAAAGATACCCATATAATGTGTACAAACATCTGCACACAGGGAGAAAAATGGTAGAAACATCAATTGTATTTTTTAATATCCCAGATCAATTTTAAAGCTCATACTGATTGATTTTACTTTGCTGTGGTCTACTTTTTTTTATTTTAGAGTAAGATAAATAAACTTTGAAATATCCCTCAAGGAAATCCCAGATGCTGAAGTAATTCATATTGCTCTGTAATTATTATTACTAGAATTGGAAATCACCACTCACTAACTGGTATGATTAGACACAGAATGTTCCCTGAAGACTGCATGTATTAATGCTCAGAGTTGATGTAGTCAAGTCACGAGGGTTGCAATCTCATCAGTGTGTAAAGCCCTTGTGATGGGGTTGCTGGACAGCGACCTAGGCAGGAGGGTGTGGCCTCGGGGACTGTGCTTCTGTCTTTGAATCCCCTTGTTTGTTGCTCTTGTGCTTCTGGTCTCCATCATGTGGAAGCAGAGCCTTGCTTTTTCCCTCTTTCTGCTTCCCACCACCCTCCCCTGAGCTCCACAGAGCCTGGCCTCACAGGGACAAAACCCAGAATCTCCAAAAATTGTGAGCAAATAAACAGGCCTCCAAGTTGTGTGGTCAGTTATTTTGGGTTACAGCAGGGAGAATAGCAGTAATCCAAAATAAACAATTAAGCTGGGCATGGTGGCGCAGACTTGTAATCCCAGTACTTTGGAGGCTGAGACAGGAGGATCCAGGTTGGTGGCCATCCTTGGCTACTTACTGAGGCCCTCTGCAACTTAGTGAGACCCTATTTCAAAATAAAGAATAAAAATAGGACTGGGGTTGTAGCTTAGCGGTAGAATGCCTTGGGTTCAATCCCTAATACTGCAAAAAAATTAAAATTAAAAATAAAAATAAAAATAAACAATTAGGAAAAAATAAACAAGTAAAAAGGAAAGTGGGGAACTTGACTTTAGAACAGCCACATGAGGAGCTCTGTAGCCCTACTCCCCACAAAATAACTACAACTGGTTTTAAAAAAATGTTTCTACAAAAGTCACTGGAAATCATCCTAAGGATGTACAAGTGAGCAGACATTAATTAAATCTTGGTAAGAATGGTGAGAACTGCTGGTACTTGAACTGCAACCCATTCCTTCTTACCCTCTTATAGAGACTCCATGAGTATGCCCAAGAAGACAGGCCTCCATCTCCCTCACCTGATAGCCAAGGACTACAGTATTCCTGGGATACAGGCCATTGGCATTCCTCTGCTGTGTGCAATCTAACTCTTGAGAGTTTGGCAAAAACAAGAAACCAAGGACCTCTATCTCCACTCACCTGCCACTCACATAGGACAGATCCTATCTGAGAGACATCAGATTAAGGATACTGAGGAACTGATTGCCCTCACCCCTTTCTTACCTGCAGGTCAGAGGTTCCATGTCAACAGAGACTACTGCCCACAGCCAGCACCTACCAACACAGCAAGGACATCATACTGGGAGCAGCAGAGCACTGTCCTGTCTCCAGCACAGGAGCGGGCCTCAGAGGGGTTTGCCCTGGAGGAAAGGCACTCTTTTTTTGGGTGGGGGGGAGCTGTCATCCAAAATATACAAAGAAGCCAGGTGTGGTGGCACACACTTGTAATCCCAGTACTTGGGAGGCTGAGACAGGAGGATCACAGGTTCAAGGCCAGCCTCAGTAACTTAGTGAGATTTTCAGCAACCTAGTGAGACTCAGTTTCAAAATGAAAAGAGCTAGGGGTATAGTTCAGAGGTAGAACAACCCTAGGTTCAATCCCCAGTAACAGAAAATATGTGTGTATATCACAGAGAAAGAAAGAAATATTAAGTCTCAAACAATAAGAAAACAAACAATCTGATTTTTAAAATGAGTCAAAGAGTTGGGTGTGGTGGTGCACACTTGTAATTCCAGTACTTGGGAGGCT
Source organism: Graphiurus murinus (assembly GCA_004027655.1). Classification (NCBI taxonomy): domain Eukaryota; kingdom Metazoa; phylum Chordata; class Mammalia; order Rodentia; family Gliridae; genus Graphiurus; species Graphiurus murinus. Next base: position 16,027 of record PVLC010003321.1, on the reverse strand, counting down.
GAGGTGGAAGGATCATAGGTTCATGGCCAGCCTCAGCTATTTAGTGAGACCCTACACAACTTAGTGAGATATTGTTTCAAAATAGGCTGGGGGTGTAGCTCAGAGGTAGAATTCCCCTGAGTTCAATACACAGAACCACAAAAAAAATAAGTCAAAGACCTTAACAGATTCTTCAACAAAACAATATACAGATAGCAAATAAACACATGAAAAAATACTCCACATCACGTCATTTGGGAAATACAGACTAACAACAAGGAGATACTACCTCACTCCTATTAGCATTGTCAAAGTCTTCAACACCAACAGCACCAAATGCTGGGGAGGATGTGGAACAGCAGGAATCCCCATTCATTGCTTGGGGGTGGGGGGGTGAAAAATAGTGCAGTCCCTTTGGAAGATAGTGTAGTGGCTTCCCACAAAATCAAATGTACACTTCCATAATTATTACTCATGTTCCTTCATATTTACCCAAAGGAGTTGAAAACATATGTTCACAGAAAAACCCACACATGGATGTTTATAGCAGTTTTACTTTATTAATAGCCAAAACTTAAAACATCCAAGATATCCTTATGTAGGTGAATGAGTATGCAAGCCGTGGAAATCCAGACAATTGAATGATTCATTTCTAAGAAGAAACAAGCCATTTGCCACGAGACGACATGGAATAAACTCAATGCATATTGCTCAGTGAAAGAAGTCAATCTGAAAAGGATACATACGCTCTAATTCCAATTCTAAGACATTTTGTCCCCAAACTATGGAGATGGCCAAAAGTTGAGTAGTCATCCGGAGTTAGGAGGAGGGAGGGGTAAACACAGAGGATTAGAAGGCACTGAAACTCCTCTGTATAACACAGAATGTATAGAACCAAAACTCCTCTGCATAACATGACATTATACATCTGTCCAGACTCAGCGTGCACCACACCAAGAGTGAACCCTAATGTAATAGTGGACTTTGGGTGATGAGGTGTCCCTGTAGGTTCATCAGTCGCTAACAACTGTGCCACTTTGGTGGGGAAAATTGTTAAGAGGAGAGGTTGTGTGTGTTTGGAAGTTGGAGGCCTATAAGAAGTCTTTATACATTCCTCATCATTTTACTGTGAACTTATGACTGTTCTAAAATATTAAGTCTTAAAAAAAATCAATAATCTGGGAATTAGTAGAACCTAATAGCAGTACGTGATATCAACTGAGGCAAAAAATTTAATTTAAAAATAAATTTTTAAAATAGAAAAATGTAGGATGTAAATATTACCTTCTCTGTGTTTATATCAGACATTAATTGAATGCGTATACCAACAAAACTGAAGATATTTGCTGAGTGAGGGTTTTTTTTTTTAATATATGCTGCCTGGAAGAGATTCTGCTGTCATATTAGATTCAAGGACCTATGTAAGAGGATGGAAAAAGATGCACTCCACAAACAGTAACCCAAAAACCACTGCAGTGCTATGCAACTATCAGACAAATTAGGACAAAATTGTTTCTGGAGACAAAAAAGAACATTCCATAATTGTTCATATAAATGGACCCAGGATATGAATCAAAATCTATATTGCCAACACACATTGATTAAAACTCAGTTTTTGACAAAAAAAATTATAAGATATGAAGGAGGAGGATAGGGGGGAGGGGCACTGATCCATGCTCTGCTGTAACAAGAGTCAACAGAGATTACCTGTCGGAGGCCCAGGCATTAAACTTAGGGAAGACTTAAAAACAAAATTTTAAATATATTCATAGAACTAAATGAAATCATGGTGAAAGAAATGGAAAAATGATTACATTGGTGCATTAGAGAATATCATGAACAAATAAAACTTTTCAAGAGACAGAATGAAAGATCTGGAATTGTTGTTCATAGCAGTACAATTCACAATAGCCAAATTATGGAACCAACCCAGGTGGCCATCAATAGATGAATGGATTACAAAATTATGGGAAATACATGCAATAGAATTCTATTCAGCAATAAAGAAGAATAAAATAACATCATTTGCAAGAAAATGGAAGGACCTGGGGAACATTATGTTAAATAAGATTAGCCAGTCAAAGAAAGTGAAGGGGTATATATTTTCTCTAATATGCCCAAGCTAGGGAGCAACTGGGATACCAGAGTGACTCCAAATAATGGAGGAAAAACCTCAGGGGAGCCAGGAAAGTGGTCTAGGAGAAGGGAAGGGGAACACTGAGATTCATTATTGGAAATACTACCATCAACTACATGTACATATGTGAAAATACCAATGTCAATCTCAGTACTCTGTATTGGGAAGTACTCTGTATCTCAGTACTTCCAATGGGGAGGTAGGGGGGACACCAAGTGCTGTGTGCATGCATGTCATTGTCAGCGCAATTTACATTATGATGTGAGACTATAATGCACCAATAAAAGCACATTTTAAAAAAGAAAATTCTGGAATTGAAAAGTACAAGTGAAATTTAAAAATTCACTTGAGGAACTCAATAGCATATTTTATATAACATAATAAGATTTTCTGAAAATGAAAATAGATCATTAGAAAATGTGTAATCTGTTTAGTGAAACAAGCCAGATTGAGAGTCAGGGGTCTTAGGGAAGCTATAGAGAGAAAACAGGAGGAAAAAGATCTTCATGAAAATAGAAGGGAGACCAGTGAGCTGAGAGCAGGAACCAGTAATCAGGAAGAGGCAGGGAACTGCGGTGTGAAACTGACCACATCACCCTATACACAAGTCCAAATATATACAATGAAACCCACTATTTTGTATCATTATAAACCAATAAACAGAAAAAACATTTAATCTGAAGAACACATTAAAAAAAAGAATGAAGAAAAATAAAGTTTAAAAAGGAAAGAGAGATAAACACATATGAAGAAACAATTACCAAAAAAACTATCCAAATACATGCATTAGATTCAAAATATTAAAGATTTGAAAAGATAATAAGTAGGGTAAACACAAAGAGATCTCCCAGTGCAATATAATCAAACTATTAAAGAGTCACAATTCACATGGTCAGACTGAGATATAGCAGCAACCCCACTCCTGGTACCATTTTCTGTTCCAGTCAGCATTCTTACAGCTATAATCTAAAAGACTGATCACATAATGTATAGGAAAGAAGACGTATTTTCTTATGATTTGGGGTTAAGTCCACGTGAGGCTAAGGACCACAGATCTCAGGACCTGGTAGCAGAAGGAAGACAGAGGGAGAGCACATGTGCTCCTCACATCATGGAGGCCAGCAGCAAGAGAAAGAGTGGAGAGAACAGATACCAAATCATCCCCAAGGCTGCATCCCAGGGACCCACCTCCAGCCACATCCTGTTGGCCTGGGTCACCACCCAGTAAATCCATTACAGTGGGTTTATCACTTCTGGGATTACAACCCTAAAGAATCAATTACATCAGATCTAAACATTAACAAATGAGCTCTTTAGGGGACATTTTATAACTATAACGGCAACAAGTGCCCAAGACACACGAAGCAACTCTGACAATTCAACTAAAATAGTTGGAGGTCATTGGAAGTTGCGATATTTCTCTCTCAGTTGATAGAACTACCCAGAATACCAGTAATGTATAAGAAGCTTAAACAAAAATGTCAAGCATACAGTATATGGCATTTGCAGCACATTCTACCAAATAGCAGAATAAACAGTTTTCACATACAAGAGACCAAATGCTATAGTGACCACAGAACAAATCTCAATAAAATTAAGAGGACTGAAATAATGAAAATAGACCCTATGGTCATAATTGAATTAAATTAAAAACCAAAGACAGAAAGAAACACAGATGACCCCCAAATAGTTAGAAGTTTAAAAACATATATTTAAACATATGGCAGTATATGAGAATTCTGGTTTGTCTACATTTTCACCAAGACTTGGTTGGTCTTTAATTTTCTTCATAGTTTACTAATTGTGATTACACATTGTAGTGAGGTTTGAAATGACACAAACATACCTACTCACAGCTCTTGTTTTCCCCTTTACATCCCTTTACATCTTAAACATTTTTTTTTCAGTACTGGGGATTGAACTCAGGGGCATTCTACCTCCGAGCTATACCTCCAGCCCTATTTTTTATTCTTTATTTTGAAACCGAGTCTCACTAAGTTGAGGAGTGCCTCACTAAGTAGCTGAGGCTGGCCGCAAACCCGGATTCTCCGGTCTCAGCCTCCTGAATGCTGGCATCTTAAACATTTTTTTAAGTTTTAAAAAGTTTTAAAACAAGTTTAAATAACCCATGAAATAAAAAAGAAATTACATGAAAAATTAGAAAATATTTTTAACTTAACAAAATGAAAGTATACTATATGTTAAATTTAAGGGATGCCAATGAAGAGTTACTGGGAGGGAATCTTTGGGAGAATAGTAGTTTTCTATGTTAGGAAACCTTTGTGTTTGACAAAGATATAAGTTTATAAAGCCTAAGGATTAAAACAAATTGTGAATAATTTTGTAACAACATTGTAACTGAAGCAATACATACCGCTCACTCTTTTTAATTACCTGGTTTTTCCCATGATCACACAGAAGTATTCACTATTATTACACAAAATGGAATATATTCTCAAGGGAACGTTGCCCTATAAACTTGGTGTCACAAGTCATTTGCACAAAGTTGCTCCAAACCCAACTTTGAGCAAATTCTACTATTTAATTGATACTTAATAGTTCCACCTATTTATAGGATAACCCTATGATAATTTGATACATGTATACAATGTGTAATGTTCAAATCAGAGTAATAAGCTTTGTCATCTCTTTAAAACATCTTAAATTCTCCTGTATAGTAAATGAAATTAGAACAAGTTTATAAGCCAAAATGATCATTCAAGAAAATAAAAAATAGCAACCAAATAGACCATTTCATCTGAAATATTTAGATGGCTGAGATATAAAAGCTGGTAAACTTGAAATAGTCCAATGACAACCTTCATCATTTTCTGTTGGTGAATATGTAGAAAAACTCACAGACCTAGGCTTTCTTCCTCCAGCACATAAAATATGAAGTGTAAGAACAAGGTCAAAGATCCCACTGCAAAAGTTCTAAGGTCTTACCTCCATCAAAACAAAGAGTGCTGCAAAGAAGAGGAGGGTGGCCCATTCCACTCTGTGTAGAATGATCTCAAAATCATGGATGTCAGCTAAAATCAGCAACCAGATGGCACCCAGAATAGCAATCCACCCTGAAGAACAAGGAGTGGACACGTGGATACTGTGAGATTGAACGCACACCAATTAATACTTCTTCTCCTGACTTTTTCTTTCCTGAGGAAAACTGGTACATTGCACACCGCATATATTTAAAATACACACTTTCTATTTTGGTGGATGGGTGTAGTCATGGGGCCAAAACTACAATCGATCAAGACCCAAAAGTCCATGCACACGCATGCTCCGTGCCCTCCAGCTCACCACCCCACACACACTCCCAGCAAACCATTCACCTCTTTTCTTTCCCTGTAAATTAGTTTACAGATATGCCCCAACGTGCCAGTCACCCTTTGATGGGTGTTTGGATTCTTCCTAGTGTTTGACTATTACAAATAAATGTGCTGTGAATATTTTCATATAATACCTTGAGTGTGTGTGTATTATGTATGTATAGAGATTATATATAATGTATGTATGTATAAATACATTATGTATGTATTCCATAAAATGTATATATGCATAAATATATTATATATGTATATACATGCAATTATATATAATATTAATAGGTTAATATTATAGTTTATGGAATATTTACGTTTTAATAAACTGCAAACCATTTTCCAAGGGGTAGTATCATTTTATATCCCACTAGCAATATATGAGAATTCTGGTTTGTCTACATTTTCACCAAGACTTGGTTGGTCTTTTATTTTCTTCATACTTTCAGTAATTAATTGCAACTACACATCGTAGTGAGGTTTGAAATGAAGCAAACAACACACCTGCTCACAGCTCTTGTTTTCCCCTTTATATCCTAACCCGTCCCCCCTTCCCCTCTCATACACGTGAGTGAAATTGGTGGAAATACCTTCATATACCCTCGCAGTATCTTTTTAACTATTACCTTCCTCAATCCTCCTTTATCCCTGCCCCACCTCCCTCCCTCAGCCCCCTTCACCACCCTACTTGTCTCTCGACATTGTTTAAAGTCCCTTATGCTTCCTATTTTTCTCTCTAGTTCCCACATAAGAGAGATAGCACCCAACCCTTGACTTTCTGAGGACAGCTGGTCTCACTTAGCATAATATCCTCTAGTTCTCTCCATTTTCCTGCCAATGGCATAAGTTTGCTCTTCTTTATGGCTGAGTATAATTCCACTGTGTGTATATACCATGTTTTCTTCATTTCAGACATTCCAGTGAGTGTGAAGTGGTTATCTTACTGTGGTTTCAATTTGTACATCCAGTGACACATCGTGTTGAGTGTCTTTCCTGGTGCTTATTCATGGATTTCTTTCACAAGGTTGTCCTTCAAATAGTCTATTCTTCACCAAAGCAAGTGAAACCCAAAATCGGTAGAATAAGAGAAATTATAAAGACTGAAGCAGGAATCAATGAAATAGAAAATGGAAAAATATTGGGGAAAAACAATGAGACCAAAATCTAGTTCTTTGATAAAATTAACAAGATTGATACACTTTTAGCTAATCTAAATAGAATTAAAAGGGAGAAGACAAAATTGCCAATATCAAGAATAAGACTTATAACATGACTATGATTTTATGGATATTAAAAAGTAAACTCACTCCCCATAGCTGCCACAACAAAGAAGTAGAGTGGCTTAACATAACTCCTACTTATTACATCACAGTGTTCACAGGTCAAAGGTATGGGGTTCGCAGCAGGTGTCTGATTAGAGTCTTCATCAAGATCTTGGCTATATTCCATTCTGGAGGCTCCATGAGAGAATCTGCTTCCGCAATTCCATTCCTTGCCGCTGTAAGCATGAGGCCCCCACTTCCTCACTGGCGATAACCCAAGAGCTGTTGTTCTCAGCTGCTGGAGGCTGCCTGTGATCCCTGGCTCTCGGTCCCTCCATCCACCCTCAGAGCGATGGGAAGGCGAGTCCCACTCACAGTTCAGGTCTTTCCTGACTCTTCTGTTGCTTCTCTCCCAAATGCCTTTCTGTTTTTAAGGCTCTATGTGATTATAATGGACCCTCAATAGACTGTGATTCTATAATAGTCAATCTGATAACCGAGATTATCAGATGATCTGCTTGGTTAACCCAGGAAATTCTCCCTCTGTTAAGGCTGATTATCTTAATTTTACCCATAAAGTCCCTTTGATGGGTAATATAACATACTCACCAGGCATTAGTGTGTGGACACCTTTCAGGGAAGAGCCTGGAGGGTATGTATAGATTAATTTGAGAGGAAATCACATTTTAACAAGACAGGATTCATGAACTCTGTCTATATCTCTGTTACATATGTTTTCTTTAGTTTTTTCTTAAGACTGTCTTATAAGAATCCCAGCATCCTTTTGTGTAGAAATTTGCAAACTGAGTCTAAAATTCCTGTAGCAATTCAAAGGACCTAGAATAGCCGATGTAACTTTGAAAAATAAGAACAAGGCTGGAGAATACACTTTATGTCACATAAGGACGTATTCATGATAAAGCCACAATCATCAAAATGGTACAGTATTGCAAGAAGATAATCAAATCGATCTGTGGAGAGTCTGGAAACACACCCACACATTCATAACCAATTGATTGCCAACAAAAGTTCAAGAGCAGGTCAGGGGAGGAAGGGTAAGCTTTTTCACAAATGGCGCTGCAACAATGGGATATCCACACAGAAAGGAAATTGTACCCTGACCTATTCATTAAGCATACACAAAAGTTAACACAAAGACCTCATGGGCCTAAATTTAAAGTTTATAAATATAAAACTTCTAGCTGAGACAAGAGGATCACAGGTTCGAGGACAGCCTTAGCAAGTAGTGAGACTCATCAACCTAGTGAGACCCTGTTTCCAAGTCAAAATAAAATAGGGTTGGGTGTATAGCTCAGAGATAGAATACCCCTGGGTTCAATCCTTGGTGCCACAAAAAAAAAATTTAAATAAATAAATAAAACTTTTAGAAGTAAACATAGAAATAAAATCTCTGTGACCTGGGGTTAGGCAACACTTTCTTAGGATCAATCCTAAAAGCATGATTCACAAATCCAAAGTTTTATACTAATGGGACTTTATCAAAATTATGAATTCCTGCTTTTCAAAAGTCACTGTTAAGTAGAAGCACAGTGTATACTGTGGCTTTTTTCCTATACATACATACCTTTGATAAATTTAATTTATAAATTAGTAACAGTTAAGATATTAAAAAATAACTCACAATAAAATAGAACTGTGTACTCTAATAAAAGTTATGTGAATACAGTCTCTCTCTGTCCCTTCCTCCAATTATGTGAGATAATATAATATAATGTCTATGTGGTGAGATAAAGTGGAGTGACTGACAGAGGCACTGTAGTGTAGTTTTACTTGAACACAAGCACTATGGTACTGCAGTAGTCAATCTGATAACTGAGAGGGCTACTAAGTGATCAGGGTGGGTAGCATATACAGTGTAGACACACTGGATAAAGAGAAGATTCATGTTCCAGGCAGCATGGAGGATAGCTAGGGGTTTAATTACACTACTCAGGATGGCATGCAATGCACAACTTGTCAATTGTTTATTTCTGGAATTCCCCATTAATATTCTTAGACATTGATTGGCCAGGGGTTACTGATGACACAGGTGAAACCACAAATAAGAAGGGGCAACTGTATAGGACTTGGTGTTGTCTGCAGTTTCAGGCATCCGCTGGGGGTCTTGGTATATATGCCCTATGGGTAAGGGCAGACCACTGTCATGATAAAAGAAAAGTAACGACTAAGTGTTGGCGCAGATATGTCGAAATTGGAACCCTCACACATGGCTAACAGGAGTGCAAAATGGTACAACTGCTGTGGGAAATGGTTCAGAAGTTCCTCAAAAAGCTAAACCTAGGATTACTCTGTGGCCCTCCAAGAACCGGACACATACTGCACAGCAAGGGGCATGGCTCTGCTATTTACAGAAGCCAGAAGCTGTTAAGCAACTCATCAGATGAGTGGATAAACGAAACGTGCCGCTTACACACAATGCAATATTACTCAGCCATATTTAGAATATCCAAGTTCCTAGAAACAGAAGGGAGGCTGGAGGCTCCTGAGGGGGGCGGGCTGAGGAAGAGGATGAGAACAGGAGACATTGTTCAAGGGCTACAGAGCTACTGCTCAGGGGGATGAAAAGTTTTGAAAACAGGGGCGATGATTACATGCTACTGTGAATACAAACTAATGCCACTGAATCATACAGTGAGACATGGTTAAAATAGCAAAATATATGTGATATATCTTTCACTGAAATAAAAAATAAAAAAGGAAGATGTTGTACATGAGCTATGTATTGTCATCTAACTTTGGGGGGAGGGCAGATCATAAGGCCTTAAATAGAAAGCAAAGATGTCAGGACAGAGATAAGTAGCTGAAGTTTTCTAAGCAGAAGCTAAGTAGCCTGACTTTCCCATGGATGTCAGCGCCACCAGCCTTTGTTACTTGTCTTTGAACTCTCTGAGGTGCCTATGACCCTACAGAAGGCAGACACTGGCTTACTTAACCCAGCACTCCAATGTTTGATTTCCTGATTGCTTACATAAAGACAGATCATCACATCTCTCTTTTTTAAGTTCTTGATTTTTAAAAAAAATGCACCAATTTCCCTTTCCCTGAAAGATGCTCTTCTACAATCAGAAATGGCATCTCTCAGTTTACTCTGCTTATAGCAATACCAAACTCCCTCTGAGAGTCAGCAAAAACACAAGTTCTCTTCTGTGAGCCTAAGCAGTTTCAGTCTTGACAGAAAGCAAGAAACTCCCCTAGGACTCACTTCAGAGTTTTGTTTTTCCATCATTTCCAGAGGCACGAATTCTCATCCTCCCAAAATTCCCACCACAGCCTGTGTCAACACAATCTCAGAATGGATTTCACGTTCACAGAGCTTTGTCTTGTCAGGAAACGACTCACCTTGTCTTTAATCAAACCTCGATTTCTCCCTTCATTTTAAAGGCACTCCCAGCAGAGCTGATGGCACTCATCAAACTACCTGAACAAGCTTGGTGACACCTGGTCCCTCATCTGAAGAGCAAAGTCATGCCTTCCAGTGGGGCCCCTGGACCACCACCAGCCACATCCCACCTCTTCCTGCTCAGCTCCGGCTCCTCCCTACCAACAAAAAGGATGGAGTCCTGGGATATTTTATAATGGGCCAGAAGAAACAACAACCCCCCCCAAAAAGCCGATAGGAACATCACTACTTCCAGATTTTACATTCTCTTACAAATCCTCACATTGGGCCTCTGAGAGATTCTTCTAAAAATTAAGTTTGGTGGAGCAGAGATGGGTGAGGATAAGCACGTCCTTTACCTGAGATCCCTTTATCCTGCGGAGGTGCTATCAAACCCCTCCGTGAAGGCACATCTGTCTCTCACCAGGAGTTTTTCCATCCCTTGAAGCAGTCTGTGATAGATGGCTTGGCATTTTCACTTCATTGCCAGCAGAGTGAAGTTTCAGGGCAAAAAAAGGAGCTACAGAGCATCTTTTCCTGTGCATAAAGCTCCGGGCAACACAATTCAAAGGAGCATGGAACAAAGACCTCTATTAGCAACCCAGTCCAAGAGGAAACGAGCCTCCCCAAGATTAATGATTAATTGGATTTCTTCAGGCTACACAGCTTGCTGGGGGCAAAAATAGGTCTCAATTCCCAGTCTGGAGACTCTCTTTCCATGACACCAGGTTGGATTCCTCTTCTGTGCTCAGTATAAATGGACTGTTGTCACGTGTGTGTGTGTGTTGCTGGAGATTGAACCCAGGGGCCTTCTGCCTCTGAGCTACACCCCCCGACCTGTGTTAATTTTGTTTGGAAACAGGGTCTCGCTAAGCTACTGAGAGCCTCAGTAAGTTGCTGGGGTTGGCTTTGAACCTGAGATCCTCCTGTCTTCGTCTCCCAAGTGCTGAAATTATAGGTGTGTGCCACTACACCCAACTGAACATACCTCATATTGTAAGTCAACATACTCAATCATAAATATGACAATGTTTATGATAAGTATTACTGATGCAAACAAAACCCTTCTGACCTTTGCATTGAATTTGTGGACTTCCAAAGGTAGTAATATTAAAAATGTGAACATCATTCCCACTAGATACTATAAAGGAGTAGAAATAAAATCACAAGTGATTAAAATGTGTAAATTCTTACACAAAATGAATAAATTATTAAGACTTAAGCCCTGGGGAGAAACGCTGGACACGGTTGGGAACTCTCTTTCGCATCTATGCACCTCATCGCCATTAAAGTCCAGTTGCTTGACCCAGAAGCTGTCCAGACGCAGCCCGGGGGGAGGGTCTTATTCTTTGGTTCCCTGGTGCCTCTCACAGTGACAAGTGTGGTAAGAATGTACTCAAAATTATTAGATTAAGAAGTGAATGAAGGCAGTTAAAGTATCCACATTACCCCAAAGATGCAAACTCTAGAATGCCATAGTACATGTGTTTCCTTGGAGAAAGCAACATGGCATCTTCCATGCAGGTTTTCCTTGGGTCCATTGACATTGCACACATCACAAGGCACACAACTGCAGTGTGTTGCCGTCCATGTGAACGGAGCCAGAAGGAACAACTGAGCAGCCTCTCCCCCCAGGAACTGCCCCCGGCTGCCCCTGCAGGTGACAGAGCCTGGCAGCTGGGGCTGGCCCCTCCATCCCTCGGGTTCCTTGAAATTCAAGGAGGAAGCACTTTCCATCCATTCATTCCTCTCATGCCTGCCAACATCCAGCAAGATTTGAATCACTCTCGATGGTTCAGCCGTATGGAGTTTTGGGGTCTTTTTGTTTGTTTGTTTGTTTGTTTGTTTGTTACTGGGGATTAAACCCAGGGGCATTCTACTCCAAGTTATATCCCCAACCCTATTTTTTATTCTTTATTTTGAAACAGGGTCTTACTAAGTTGCAGAGAGCTTCACTAAATAGCTGAGGCTGGCCTCTAACCTGAGATCCTCTTCTCTCAGCTTCTCCAGTGCTGGGATGACAAGCGTGCGCCACCATGCCTGACTCCCCTGTGGAGTATTCTGAGGCACATATCATAATGCCATGTGAAACCCTTTAAAGTGTGTTAGAGCATGCTTTGTGTAGTGGTTCAGTAGTAGCTATCAGAGCTCCTCTGCCTGTCACTCTTCTCCCTAGTAGATGCCTGCAAAGGTGTCCCAGCCCCATAGAGAGGTGAAGCTACAAGACCAACATGGACATCAGCTGTGAGCAAGTGAGCTGTCAGCTCTGTTTGCTGACTCTTCCCTGCCAAGGTGACCCTGGAAACTCTGCTGATATTGGCATCACTCAATGCCAGTTCCTCTGTCCACAGGGAGCCCCCTGTGTGCAGCAATATGCATGTAGTATCAGGAAGAAATGCCTGGTGTTCTGTTAGATCTTTTGAGATGCTACAGTCAGAATTTTACCTAGCAGAGTCTACACCATCCTGATACATCTGTCCGAAGAAAATATCAAAGGTATGGAGTGTAAGAAATACTATGACACTATGGTGTTCTTGAAAATGTTCAAAGAAAACCTAGTTTGGTCATGTTTTCAGATGAGTTTTGTTCCAATTAACTGTATCATTCACCAACAACAGAACACTCATTTCCACAAATGAGCATTTGGAAAATTTGGTTCTCTTATGATTACAAACCTCGGAAATGATCATATCTCACAGGATTTCTTCAAAGTCATTAGTGTTGAAAATTAAAACACAGTCCCAAGCACTTCTTCAGAAAAGCAAGTGGGATTTTTTTTTTTTTTTTTTTTTTTTTTTTTTTTTTTTGGTACTGAGGATTGAACTCAGGGGCATTCTACCTCCAAGATATACCATCAGCCCTATTTTTTTTTATTATTCTTTATTTTGAAACCGAGTCTCACTAAGTTGCAGAGTGCCTCACTAGGTAGCTGAGGCTGGCCGCGAACCCGGATCCTCCGGTCTCAGCCTCCTGAATGCTGGGATTACAAGCGTGTGCCACCACGCCCGGTTCGCAAGTGGGATTTTTAACACAACTCACTCTTTCCAGCCTTATGACTCCAAAGTTAGAGATATCCAGAGACTTGATATCTGATATTCTGTTCGTTCCAATATTTCTGATAAGCCTGTATATATGATAGATGATGATCATGATGATCATGATGATAATGATTATGATGAATATAGATAATGACGACAATGATAGGTAGATAGATAGATAGATAGATAGATAGATAGATAGATAGATAGATAGATTTTTCTATAGCAAATACAAGTATTGCCCTTCTTAGTAATGCTAAGGGAAAATATAACTTACATTAAACAATGTTAATTAATATTCTTACCAAGAATGTCAAGGTTAATAACCAATGAGAAAAAACTGTAAACAACCATTTGATCTGGGAATTTCAACAATTCTGTGATGAAAAGCATGTCTATCTACTTTCCCATGGATAACTCAGATATTTTTGTTTGGATGGACCACTAACATCTCTTAAAAATCCATGGCTTAAAAGCTCATGTGTTTTCTATCAAAATCAATGAATTTTTAAAAATGAATAAATAAACCTTGGCAGTCTTGCTTTCTTGTGCAGACCAAAGTGATGCAAGTCATTGAGAGTGAAAAATGAGGGGAACGGTCATTAGATTGTTTCCTCTTCTCCCGAGTTCATTGACCTGTGTGTGCTTGATAGAGGACACTAGCTGCATTATTCAAGACACAATGGAGCTAATAAAAGCAGAAGACCACAAACAGCCATAAATACTTAATGCACAGAGAATCTGAGCCAAAGCATGACCAACCTTGTGAAGTGCATCACTAGATTCATGTAAAAGTTGTGGTTTAAAGAAACTAGAAGAGATAAACTACCCATATTTACCTTAATTTTTCTCCATGATTACTGGGTTGTTCAAGAAGCATAATCCATCTAGCTGATAAAGATGTCCTGGCGTCAGTATTGAATTACTTTTACAGCAAATATTAAGGTTGCTATTCCTATCCATCCCATTTAAAATTGCCAAATATATGAGAAAACAGGTTCAAGTGTTATTTAGCAAAAAAACGTTTCTGGGTGGCAGGATCTTGGGGACCCAGCTGTCAAAAGAAGGTATAGGATAATTTTTTTTTTTTTTTTTTTTTTTTTTTTTTTTTTTTTTTGCGGTACTGGGGATTGAACTCGGGGGCATTCTACCTCCGAGCTACGCCCCCAGCCCTATTTTTTATTCTTTTATTTTGAAACCGAGTCTCACTAAGTTGCGGAGTGCCTGACTAGGTAGCTGAGGCTGGCCGCGAACCCGGATCCTCCGGTCTCAGCCTCCCGAATGCTGGGATTACAAGCGTGCGCCACCACGCCCGGCTTAAAATTGCCAAATATATGAGAAAACAGGTTCAAGTGTTATTTAGCAAAAAAACGTTTCTGGGTGGCAGGATCTTGGGGACCCAGCTGTCAAAAGAAGGTATAGGATAATTTTTTAAAGGGACAGGAGGATTCGCTGCACATTCTGAGAAGCCAAACATGAATGACTAGAAAGTATCAGGTATCCAGATTGGTCAGGGCTCTTTTTCTCTTGGCCTTTTTCTTGCCAGCATACCTGGACAACCAATCTTTATCAGGTTATCAAAATTCTCAATAGCTCCTAAGGAGAGATGTTGTGGTCAGCCATAATTAATTCTCAGGAATAACATCCCTTAAAAACAAAGTAGACTTTGTTGATAATGGCAGAAAAATATTTATAATTACATCCACTTCCAAACTCAGCCACGGAGTGATATTAGTGGGAAAATCAAAGTAATAACTCTGAAAATTAATTCCTACATAAAATCAATGAAGACACTGGCAAAGGTTGTCAAAACCATTTGGTAACTCTGTAATTTAACCAAAACCTCACAACAATACAAGGAATGTTTATTCAAGAAGAAAACAGTCAACTGTTGATAATTACAGCATGTTCAGGTCTGAAAAAAAGAGAAGAGAAAATGAATGAAAAAATAAACAAGCCTCAGGGATTTGTAGAACACAAGAAAATATCCAACATATGCATAATAGGAATCCTGGAAGAAAAGAGGAGAGGGAGCAGGACAGAAAGAATTCTTGAAAAACTAATGGCCCCAAATTTCCAAATTAAAAACATGTATCTCAATATTCAAGAAACTCAATTAAGTCTAAGCAGGACCGGAAACATGGAGAGATCCAGAAACTCTAGGATATAGAGCCCAGGACAGGAAAGAGAACCCTGGAGTCAAGCCAGTGGCAGCAGTAGCACTGGATCACCACAAAGTGGAGGGGTGACACAAACAGAAGTACAGTGGACAAATGAGGCACAGAACATCTGTAGAGTAGAAAAGCAGTCTGAGCTGAGCTGAGGCAGACTGGGAAGCGCTCTGTGTTTCTCAAATTGTGAATGGAAAGCTGAGGTGGGAGCCATCTTGAGGAGGTCAGGCCGGAGCTTGCTGCTGCACAAACCTGGGAGATCTTAGCAGATATTGCCACACTACCCTGGCTAGCACCCACTGAGTGACCTAGGACACACCTGGCTGAGCATGACTGAAACAAGCACATAGAAGATTATATGATCAAAGATATTGCTGATTGGTTCATGTACATACATACATACATACATACATACATACGTGTGTGTGTGTGTGTGTGTGTGTGTGTTCTTTCAAGGAAGTACAGGATATGAATGAGACATTCATCAAAGAGATCAAACCATTTAAAAAGAACCAAAGATAGCCGGGCGTGGTGGCGCACGCTTGTAATCCCAGCATTTGGGAGGCTGAGACCGGAGGATCCGGGTTCGCGGCCAGCCTCAGCTACCTAGTGAGGCACTCCACAACTTAGTGAGACCCTGTTTCAAAATAAAGAATAAAAAATAGGGCTGGGGGTATAGCTCGGAGGTAGAATGCCCCTGAGTTCAATCCCCAGTAC
>PVLC010003320.1:58817-99206 GCA_004027655.1 Graphiurus murinus | reverse complement strand
CAGTTTACAATTGCCAAACTATGGAACCAGCCAAGATGTCCATCAACAGATGAATGGATTACAAAACTATGGGATATGTACACAATGGAATTTTACTCAGCCATAAAGAAGAACAAAATCATGTTATTTGCAAGGAAATGGAAGGAACTGGAAAACATTATGTTAAGTGAGACTAGTCAGTCACAAAAAGTTAAAAATCAAATGCTCTCCCTAATATGTGGAAGCTAGGGAGAAAATGGGACATAAGAGGGACTCTAGATGAAGGAGAATTCTTAGGTGAACAAAGAATTTGATTTAATGGAAGGTGATGGGGGGAGGTGGGGACACCCTAATGAGCATGATGTACTTACAAGATCACATCAAAGTCAATCACTAAACTGACCTTGAGAAGGAGGGAGAAGGAGGGAGGGGGGTGGAAATTGGGGAAGGGTTAATGAGAAATGTGTGCATGGATGTCTTTACCTATAGTAGCTTGTACCCAAAAAAGATGTGTGATTAACCCTGTTGTACCCAAGAAATATATAAAAATCCATGCTAAAAATGTTAAAAAAAAAAGCAAGACCTATTCACAATGGGCTGACTCCATTTTGGAAGTCCCTGAGGTGATTTTTCAGAGCTTCATTTGCTTCTCAAAAGGAAGTCACTCACACCTATTGTAAGAAAGACCCTACATCCCAAACTTCCTGTCTCCACTCCTGATAATCCTAGGGTTTTTTCCACTTCTTTTTTAGACCCCAAGGGTGGGGGACCAATATCCCATGCTACCCCGAGTTCCCTATTCTCCACCCTGGACCCCAAAGCCAGCCCTTCTCCAAGTGTGATATAAAAAGGATGAGAGACCATGCGCTCTCT
Source organism: Graphiurus murinus (assembly GCA_004027655.1). NCBI lineage: Eukaryota > Metazoa > Chordata > Mammalia > Rodentia > Gliridae > Graphiurus > Graphiurus murinus. The sequence continues at coordinate 98,354 of PVLC010003320.1, read as the reverse complement.
TTCTTTCCCCGCCATCGCTCTCTCTGCCATGTGCTCTTGGCCACGAGCTCTCTTTCCCAGCTGTGATCGCGGAGACTCCTGAGGTGATCTGTGCCTTTTCCCCTGTACCCGTTCCTTTCCTTAAAATAAAACTTCTGCCTTTGTCCATATCTGGCATGTGTTGAAATTCTCTTCACCACAGAGGCCAAGAACCCACGAGTGATACCGTGCTGACCCATGACACTCCTGTCTCAGCCTTCCATGTACTGGGATTATAGGCATGCACCATCATGCCCAGCTTAACTAAATTCTTATATGCCAAGATTTCCAGCTCAATTGCTGGGAGTATTCCAGCTAGCTCCTTCTTATCCTTCAGGTCCCATCTTAAATGTGCCCTGTTCTGAGAGACCTTTCCTCACTCTCCAGTCTTGGGTAGGTCTCTCTATTACTGTGTCCTGCCACATTGTTCTTTTGTGTTCTACCACTTATCACAATCTGTAAAGATGTCCATTTGTTTTCATGTGGTACTGAAGATTGAACCCAAGGGTGCTATACCACTGAGCTATACCCCTAGTTCTTTTATTTATTTTGAAACAAGGTCTAACTAATTGGCCTAGGCTGGCCTCAAACTTGCTATCCTTCTGTTTCAGCCTCCCAAGACCGGCACTATAGGTGTGTGCCACCATGCCTGGCTAAGATTTTAATATATAGTTATTTGTTTATTATCTTCCTCTCCAATCAGTAGGTCAGTTTCATGAGGACAAGGACTGTCTTTGTCACATTACCTGTTGTAGACATGGGTTAGCACCAGACTTGGCTTTTAGCAAGCTTTCAATAGATATCTGTTGAATAAGGGGATGGGGGTATAGCTCAGTGGTAGAATGCTTGCCTAGCATGCATGAAGCCCTGGGTTCCATCCCCAGGACTGTAAAAAATCTGTTGAATGAGTGAGTGAAAGCATGCTATAAGGTTTGAGTCAGCTAACACCCATGGAATGCCTCACCCAGACCCATTGCCTACAGGCACACAGTAAATGTTTTCTTTATCAACATCTCTTCAAACACAGTAATTCAAGGCAGCAAGGAGGACAATGAAATCACCTTCCCCTACTCCAGCACTTACAGAAAAGCTTCCTTCCACCTATAGACTAATACAAAGGGAGACATATGCTCCCCAAGAGGTAATTGTCATCTTTGATGCACAAATAAGGTGTGTGCATAAATTGACAGCATTCATGTGCCCTTCAAGTGTGGCAGAAACTGAGTTCCCCACAGCTTGATCAAATGGGAAGAAAAGTTCACCTTTAAAAGGGCTCTGACAGCATGTGTTAAGTAGCTAGATTTAGTCATTCCATAATGTATGTATAATATAAAACATCACAATAAATGCATGCAATTTTACCTATCAATTTATAAGTCAATCAACAAATTTTTTAAAAAGTGAACCTGACTATGACGCAGAGTGGAAGAAGCCTGGCTTAGGAGATTATGCCCATATAAGGCCCTACACACAGCTCCCTGTGGAGCCTGAGATAATTTGGCACCACCTCTCAGCAAAGACCAACAGGATTGCTTTCAGGACTTTGTTCACAAATAACTCCAAGTCGGCTGTCTACATTTCCATCTAAACATTTGATTAAAGCCCTAATACCACCCTAAACATTTCAGGCCTCAGAAACTCTTGAAAGAAGTGCTGAAAATAACTCAAAGGCAGCCATCACCATAAATTTTCACTTGAGATTCCCTGGAGGTCTGTCCAAGTTGCTGGAGAAGAGCTGATATGGGGGAACATGGTTCTGGATACTATCTGAGCTCAGAGCTGAGCTGAACTCTGCTTTCTTTTCTGCTAGTAAACTACTAGGCCAAGTGTCAGCAAACTCTCCTTTGTCAATGTTTTGGGCTATGCTATCTCTGTGACAATGACTCTGCCATCATAGTGGAAAAGCCTTAGATAAAAAATATAACATAAATGAATGGGTATAACTGTGTCTCAATAAAACCTTATTGATGGGCATTGAAATGTGAATTTCATTTCATAACATTTTCACGTATTACCAAATATTCTTTGATTTTTTTCCAACTACTAAAAATGTAAAACCCATTTTCTAGCTCTCAGGTAGTACAAAAACTTATGAGTTTTTTTTTCAGCAACTGAGGATTGAACCCAGGGGCATTCTACTTCCAGGCTACACCCCTAGCCCTATTTTTTGTTCTTTATTTTGAAACAGGGTCTCACTAAGTTGCAGAGGGCCTCACTAAGTAGCTGAGGCTGACCATGAACTGGGGTCCTCCAGTATCAGCCTCCCAAGTACTGGGATTACAAGTGTGCACCACCACGCCCAGCTACAAAAACTTTTAAGTTTTAAGGTTAGGTATGACTCACTTGTTTTTTTCAAGTCTACTTCTCTCACTTCCAGTCTATTGATTGTAATAGTTTGCTTTTCACTGTTGTAACAAATATATCTGAGGTCGGGTAACTTTATAAAGAGAAAAGGTTTAATTTACTCCCAGTTTTGGAGGCTGAAAGTCCAAGGAGGCCTCATTGATTCTGTCTCTGTTGAGGGTATCATGAAAATGGGAGCATGTGCAGGAGGAAGAGATCTCATGTTGAGACAAGAAGCCAGGGTAAAGACAGGGTCCAGGCTTGAGCTTTCTCTAACAACCCCATAAAGACAACTAATTCAGGGTTGCACAAGAATGACCTTAATCCATTCCAAGGGCAGCACCCTTAATGACCCCTCACTAGGCACTACCTCTTCAAGGTCCCACCACCTCAACATTGCCACACTGAGGAGTAAGCCTCCAACACATGTACCTTTGGGGAACACGCTCAAACCATATCCAAACTTTAGCAGTGGCCTCAAACAAGACAATAAATTCTCTGAGCCTCAATTTTCCTATTGGTATGGCCTTCCCTGCCAGTGCTGGAATGAGGATTCAAAAAGATAAGGCATAGAAGGCATTCAGTACCGTGCATGGCACACATTGTAAGCATCCAATAAATGTTAGCTGCTGTTAGCTGCAATCCTCCCCCTTTTTCCTTGTAAAGGGGATTTTATTCATGAGGCAGCCAAATGTGGAGATGGGAGAGCAAGTCTCGGAGCTGTCTCCCTGGGGATAGAGCTTGGGGATATTTATGGGATAAATAAGCAGGGTGATTTAAAGAATGGGGAAAGGTGACTGGAAGTGAAGCAATTAGGGGTCTGCACATGTGTAATCAATTGCCATAGATCTTCATAGGATGCATACTCAGAAAACTGTGGCATTATCATGATCTTAGGGTAGAGTTTTTGGCCCTCTGATTTCAAAAGATCACCCATCAGACACCTGCATAGGCCCAAATGAAGAGTCTGTGGTTTCAATAAAAATGACCTTCAAGTCTCTGCATGCAAAGTAACCTAGGCAACCATTAGCATCATGGCCCATACATCAAAAGTGTTATCTATAACCAAGCTTATCTTTGTCTCCTGTGTGACCTCAAATATTAGTGATTGTTTATACTTTTATTAATGAGTTTTAACTATACATAATAGCGAAGTTCAAAGTCATACAAACAAACATACACACAGGTCTTAGTATGTTTCCCTTCAGTTCCCACCCCACTACCCAGTCCCCTCCCCTGACATAATAATGAGACTAGTAGTGATTGTGATTCCTTTTCATTAGAGTTGGGTTTTCCCTTCTGATAGCTCTGATGCCTAACACACTATCTGGCACACAATGGACCCTCATGAATTATTGGCTGAATCAATGGATAGAGAAAGGAATGAATAAAATCTAACTACAGTGCAGCAACTCCCACACTCACTAGCTGCCCAGGTTATAAAGTCTCAGCTTTCCTCCCTTCCAAATGTAGGTTCAAGACCAGCCTCATCAACTTAGCAAGCCTCTAAGACACTTAGTGAAACCCTGTTTCAAAACAAGAGATTTAAAAAAGGTCTGAAGGGCCAGGCGTGGTGGCGCACACTTGTAATCCCAGTACTTGGGAGGCTGAGACAGGAGAATCCGGGTTCACGACTAGCCTCAGCTGCTTAGTGAGGCACTCCGCAACTTAGTGAGACCCTGTTTCAAAATAAAGAATAAAAATGGGACTAGGGGTGTAGAATAATTTCTTGATGAATGAATGAATGAATGAATAAACAGCCATCGCCTATGCCAAGCAATAGATAGCTTCAAGTGCAGACAGTCCCCAACTTAATATTGAGGCAGGGCAGAGGACCTGGAAACAGGGGGGATTAAAAAAGGCCCTCTGTATCACCTTCTGTGAGATGGGGGGATATGAGCAAGATGAGAGACCAGTGGGTGCCAGGAGATCAGGGCGCACCAGCTCACAGAATAACAATTCAAATTAAGGATTGAAACTGGTCAAAAGATATTGGTTCCTCAAAACCCAATTCTGACCAATCATATGGGAAACCTCAGTAAGCTTTAAAAGCCTACCTCCCAAGAGCTTCAGTGGTTACTCTCTTTTGGGGGCCACCTCCCACCATGTGGGGGGGTTCATCTTCTATCTTACCTTGACTTAAAATAAACTTTCATATTTCTATATCCTTCCTTAGTCCTTGGACTTCATTCTTCAAAGGCCACTGGACAAGAACTCAATAAGAGGAGACACTCTCATATCAATATGGCTTATGATTTTTTACTTTGCAATGGTGACAATGCATACCCATACATTCATTCTAGTTTGCACTTTCAGTGCTGTATTTGATAAACTACATGAGCTATCCAGTCCTTTATTACAAAATAGGCTTTATGTTAGATGATATTGCCCAACCTTAGGCTAATGTAAGTGCTCTGAGTATATTCAAGGTAGGCTAGGCCAAGCTATAATGTTCAGTAGATTAGGTGTATTGAATGCATTTTCAGCTGACAATATTTTCAACTTATGATGGGCTTATTGGAATAGAAACCCATCATGAGTTGTGGAACATCCACATTGGAAGTCCGAGAAAAGAAACTCCTTCTCTTTCCCCATCTCTAGGGCTCACAGTGTTCGGGGGCCATTAGGATGAGGGGAACCTCTCTGAAAGTCTGTGTGAAGGTAACTGTCCAGCACTACTCTTCGTCTTCCTCTCCAGTCTTCTTCAATTAGTCCTACAGGGGATGTTTCTCTGCCTACAACCTGCCTCTCTAAGAGACAAAGCTCTTGCACAAACAAATGTATGAGACTTTTCAGAGCCAAATTTCTCTGCACATGCGCATCCTCACCCAGAGGGCCATCGCGCCAGGTGCTAAGGTAAAAGAAAGGTTAGCCAGTGATTCAGGCCCCTGTGCTCCATGGAGGGAAGCCATTCATTTTTATATAAACAGCATATGGTGCTCATCTACCCCTCCCAAGAAGGCTGTGGGAATTCCTGGCACATGGGTAATTTTAAGTTTCAAAGTTTCTCCAGGGTCTTGGAAAACTAAACCACAGAAAACATGGAAAGGGAAATTGGTTCAAGTTGGACATAGCTGTCTCTAAATTACAAGGAACATCCCAGGTGGATGGGAGGCTCCAGTAAGCCCGAGCCAGGCCAGTAGGATACCGTTTTCCCACCCTGGGAAACAGTGCTGGCAGCTAACACTGGAAGCCTTTAGCCGGGGCGAGGGATAAGAGGGGGCCGAGCAGGAGGCTGTGGACCACATGAGCACTGACAGGGCACTCCATGGTTTCTAGCTTTTCTCCCGAGGAAGGCCTGCTTTCACTATAAATATTGTCAACAACATCAGAGCTGTTTCACAAAAGTGCTCAGAAAATGGAACCCATTAAGGACATTCATGGGAACCAAGAAGGAGCCAAACACAAGCATAGAATCATTTCTCCCAACACCCAAGAAGCTGCCTTACTAAGACTTCAGGAAGCTGAAAGGGAACTCAGGGTCCCCATGGCCCATGGAGCAGGTCCCTGTGAGATCCAAGAGGCTTCCATGAATCTGTGTTTCAGAGCCTGCTTTGAGCTGTGGAGCCCAGAATCCACTTCCAGCCAACTATGGAATCCGTCATGTTTTATGGTGAATGATAGTAATATTAACTATATCAGCCACCGTTGATAGGGTGCTCACTCTAACCCAGACACTAGGCTAAGTTGCTGTGTGAACTTTGGCATTCACTGAACCTTTCTAGGCTCATTTTCTTCCTTATCTCTAACAAGGGTATAGTAAGAGTGAGTAATCATCTAGAGGATTATTTTGGGATTGAATGAGGCAGTTCTTGGGAAGAGCTTTCCCCTGTGCCTGGGACATGTTAGGTGCTTCAACAAGAAGTAACTACTACTACTATTACCTGTGAGAAATGGCTAAACATAGGCCAGATGTAGTGGCTTGGATCTCACAGGGACCTGCTCCATGGGTCATGAGGACCCTGACTCCCCTTTTGGCTTTTTGAAGTCTTCGTAAGGTGGCTTGTTGGATGGTGAAAGAAATGATTCTATGCTTGTGTTTGGCTCCTTCTCCGTTCCCATGAATGTCCAAAATGGGTTCCATTTTCTGAACACTTTTGTGAAATAGGTCTGAGCACTTTTGTGAAAGCCTGTAATCCCAGTACGTGGGAGGCTGAGACAGGACGATCACAGGTTTGAAGCCAGCCTCAGCAACTTAGTGAGCTTCTCAGCAACTTAGCCAGATCCTGTTTCCAAATAAAAAATAAAATAGGGCTGGAAGTGTAGCTTGGAGATAGAATGCCCCTGGGTTCAATCCTTAGTACCACAAAAGAAAAAAGAAGAAAGAAAGAGCCAAACATTAAGAGCAAAGGGGAAAATAAAAATGGCCTTAACTCTGTTTTCCCTTCCTCACCCCAAACTGTCTCATTTTCCTCTGGTTCTTAAACACAGACTCTCTCCCAAGTCCTGGAAAGGGTGAGTAAGACAAGCACTTAGCAGCCTGGCTCATAAGAAGTACACGTTGATCACCTACAGGTCTGCATGCTCACGGACAGCAACTCTAAGCAGGCTGCCTCTTCCGCTCCCTGCGAAGCCCATTCTTCTATGCTTTACATTTCTCTTTGACAGTACAGCTTTGACCTAGCTCCAGGGGAGTGACCCATGAAGCATGCCATAGCAATGCAAAAAGTAGTCAGCTATCTTGCCAGGCAGTGTAGCAGTAAATCAGAAATTCCAAGGCATTGGAAAGCAAAATACACCCCTTCTGTGATAGCTACCACAAGAATACTCAAAAAGGATGTATTTCTGACAGCCATGGTGGCATATGCTTGTAATTCCAGTACTTGGGAGGCTAAGACAGGAAGATCACAGGTTTATGGCCAGCCTCAGCAACTTAGCAAGCCCTTCAGCAACATAGCAAGATCCTCTTTCAGAATAAATAATAAAAACAGCTAGGGGTGTAACTCAGAGGTAGAATGTCCTTGGGTTCAGTCCCTAGTACCAAAAAACGGTGTTATTCCCTTCCTCCTCCTCATCCTCCTTCTCCTCCTCCTCCTCTTCCTCTTCCTCCTCCTCCTCCTCTTCCTTTTCCTCCTCCTCCTCTCCTCCTAGGATAAAGAGGAAAAATGAGTGACAGTCACCAGTCTGGTGAAAGGAATGTCTGGCCTTAGCTTGTTGGTTTGTTTGTTCCGTCATTACAATGTTAGTAAGGACATTTGACCCTCCACATCCATTGCTCCACATCCACATATTCAGCCAAACATGAATCAAAAATATCCAGAAAAAAGGGCTGGGGGTGTAGTTCAGTGGCAGAGCACTTGCCTAGCATGCACAAGGCCCTGAGTTCCACTCCCAGCACTGCCATAAAAAAAAAAAGGATTTGGAAAAATTGCATCTATAATGAACACACTCAGATTTTTCCTTGTCATTATTCCCCATTCATTGTAGTATAATCACTATCATAGCATTCTAATTGTGTTAGGCATTGTTAGTCATCTAAAGATGGCTTAAAGTCTTCAGGAGGATTGTGTGGGGTATATACTAATACTATGGCACTTTATATAAGGACTTGAGTCAGGATTTTGGTATTCATTGAGGATCCTGGAACCAATCCCCCATGGATACCCAGGGATGACTGTTTCTACTCTTTGCTGAGTAATATGCCAACATTAGGAGTGGAAACACCATAGGACTCAGCTAGACCACTCTTTCCAAAAGAACTAAAATAGGAATACTATAGTGATACATGCATATCTGTGTTTATAGTAGTACAATTCACAATACCCAAATTATGGAATCAACCAATCAACAGATGAGATTATAAAGAAAGATGGCATATACACACAATGGAGCCTTTACTCAGCCATAAAGAAGAACACAGAAGAACACAGAGGAAGCAGAGCACAGAGTACTATTGGTTCTCAGTGGAACAGACACCGAACTCAACCTTGGAGTGTGTCTGTTTTACTCTGAGAAAAAGGCAGCATCAAAAAAGGACCCAAAATAGCCGGGCGTGGTGGCGCACGCTTGTAATCCCAGCATTCGGGAGGCTGAGACCAGAGGATCCGGGTTCGCGGCCAGCCTCAGCTACCTAGTGAGGCACTCCGCAACTCAGTGAGATTCTGTTTCAAAATAAAGAATAAAAAGGGGCTGGGGGTGTAGCTCGGAGGTAGAATGCCCCTGAGTTCAATCCCCAGTACCGCAAAAAGAAAAAAAAAAAAGGACCCAAAAAAAGATATCTTTTGGTTAAGACAAGTGGAGCTCAGCAGCCAGGGACATCAAATGTGGGAAGCAAAGAGCCCCCAAAGGCAGCTTTGAACATGGCTCCTCTGGGTCCCTGTAGTTCTTCACTTATTTCTTGTCCAACCCTGCACATGCTGACTAGATTCTTGCCTCCATCCCTCAAAAAAAGTTATACACCATTGAGTTACACAATACAAAATAAAAATGCAAAATTCTATATACAGTAGGATTCCAAATTTCTAAATTTCATTTCCGTATGTGAGTGCAGGTGCTTATAGAGTAAAAAGACTGAAGAGATACACACCAAAATGTTAAAAACGGAGATCTTTGGAAAGAGCTTTTATTTCTGTATCATTTTAATTGACATGTGATAATTATATAAAATTATGGGGTATGGTATGGATTTTTTTTCTTTTTCTTTTTCTTTTTCTTTTTTTTTGGTACTGGAGATCAAACCCAGGGGTACTCTACCTCTGAGCTACACCCCCAGCTCTATTTTATTTTTATTTTGAAACAGGGTGTCGCTAAGTTGCTGAAGGTCTCCCTGAATTGCTGAGGCTGTCTCTGAAACGGAGAGTACTGGAATTACAAGTGTGCACCACCATGCCTGACTTCTCTTTTCTTTTTTCTTTTTTTGGTATTTAGGATTGAATCCAGGGTATTGTGCATGCAAGACAAGCGGTTTACCACTGGGTTACATGCCAGCCCCAGTTTTGATACGTATATACCCTGTGTAACAATTGAATCAGGATAATTAATACATCCATCACCTCAAAGATTTATCATTTCTTTGTGTTGAAACATTCAAAATCTCTCTTCTGGGTACTGCTGGTGAGGATGTGGAGAAAAGGCAACTCACACACTGTGGGAATGTAAATTAGGGCAGCCATTATGGAAAATACTATGGAGGTTCCTCAAAAAATTAAACAGAGCTGGGTGTGTTGGTGCACACCTGTAATCCCAGTACCTGGGAGGTTGAGACAGGAGATCACAGGCTCAAAGCCAGCCTCAGCAACTTAGCAAGATCCTGTTTCAAAATAAAAAATAAAATAGGGCAGGGGGTGTAGCTCAAAGATAGAATGCCCCTGGTTTTAATCCTCAGTATCACCAAAAAAAGAAAAATTAAAATTAAAAAGGGAACTACTATATGATCCATCTATAATATTGCTGGGTATATACCTAAAGGAAATAAAATCAGTATGTCGAAGAGTGTGTAGCACCTCCATATTTATTGCAGGGAAGCATTTTTGCATATCTTTGTTTCTAATAATACTCAATTTTTCCATGATGAACACGTATTTTCGTGTTGCCTGCAAACAATATTATTGGTTGCAAAGGTGAAAGAGTCTGAAAAAGGCTACACACTATGTGACTTTTTCTATGACATTCTGGAAAGGGCAAAACTACAAGGACACACAACAGGTCAATGATTTCCAGAAACCTGGGGTTGGGAAAGGGATTAATTTAAAAAGGGGCATGGAGGAATGTTTTGGAGAGATGAAAATGTCCTGTATCTTGATTGTAGTAATAGTTACATGTCTGTATGTATTTTTCAAAACTCATGGAACTATAGAAAAGATAAATTTTACAGCTTGTTAATCATACTTCAACTCATTTTTCTACTTCTATTATCTCTGGGAAATCTGAGGGGCCTGGGAAGATAATAAAACATTGGGAGGTTATGATCTAGAAAAGAAGATTAAAGAAAGTAGGTGAGGGGAAATTTCATATTCCTGCCAGTCTCTTCAAGTTCAGCCACAGGCAGCTAGGGCCTGAGTTCTATTTTTTATTCTTTGTTCCTTTTTGTAAAGTCACTCGAGACTGGGTTTTATGTAAAAGACATAGTTTTCTTTGGTATTTAATGAGGTAATTTTAGTATGAATTCAAGTATATGATTTACAACTCGAGTGAAATCTTTATGAAACATTTACATCTGTGGCAACACCTAATAAAAGTTTTTATTGGACAAATTGCTTGTATGGTTAGAACAGACTGTCAAAATAGTTCCCCATGGACCAGACATACCACTAATTGATTATTCATTCCATTTCTCTTACCGGTATTGTATCTAAATTCAATCTGATGGTGAGCAGAGAAAAAGGCATGGCAATGACATCATGTTCTTTATGAAGACTGGGTTTTCATTTGCTACAAGGGACATAAACTAAAGACTATCTTAGCATAAGAAATGACATGAACATGAAGCTGGCAGCAGCTGTCCTAAACTAGCAACCTTGACATCATTTTCCAAGTTATATAAAGTTAGTTGAGAAATCACAGAGAAATACCAAAAATATCGAATATCTAACAATTGATTCTGGCAAAAGGTGTAAGGAAAAAATGGCATGGAGTTTTCTGCAGAAAAAAATGACCATCTCAATTTACTATATTTACAAAGTAGAACGTTTTTGTGGTACTGAGGATTAAACCTAGAGGCATTCTACCTCTAAGCTACACCTCCACCCCAATTTTATTTCTTATTTGGAAACAAGATGTCGCTAGATTGCTGAGAGCCTCACTAAGTTGTTGAGGCTGGCTTTGAACCTGTGATTCTCCTGGCTGGCTTTGAACCTGTGATTCTCCTGTCTCAGCCTCCCAAGTACTGGGATTATAGGCATGTACCACCATGCCCAGCTGCAAAGTAGAACTTTTTAACTCTAAAACCATATATCCAATTACATCTAATTACAAATCTGTCTCCACTATTAGATTGTGAATTCCTCGAGGGCAGGAACCATGCCTTGTTTCCTCTGAATTTCTTTTGTTTATTCTGTTATAGGGGATTGAACCCAGAACATTCTACCACTGAGCTACCCCCCCAGCCCTTTTAATTTAATTCATTAATTTATTTATTTGGGTACTGGGGATTGAAATCAGCAGTGTTCTACCCCTGAGCTACACCCCAGCTCTTTATTTATTTATTTATTGAAATAGGGTCTTGCTAAGTTATTGAGGGTCTAGCTAAGTTGCTGAGGCTGGCCTTGAATATGCAATCCTCCTGTCTTAGGCTCCCAAGTATTGGGATGACAGGTGGGTACCACCACTCCCAGCTTAATATTCATTTGTAAGTCAGCACATCAATCCTCCAATTTCTGGGTGGAGGAATAAAATCCTGCTGAGGAAGGGATGTAGTCATAGAAGAAATTTTATAAAATATGATCAGAGTCAACATTACATTTAAAAAATGGTACCTCTCTGTGGATCATCTTTCCATCAAGGTCATTCCGAAGTGACTTTTCCCAACTACTTTGGAGGCAACACAGACCTAATTTTGGAAACATTGGCTGGATGAGCTGGTGACTCACACCTCAGATGAATTAATAAAAGTTGAGAAAAAAAACCCAGATGTTTCCTTTGCCTTAATATGGACCTCTATGCTTTCTTTTATAAGTCACACTGTCACTTGCTGATTTCCTTCTATCGAGGCAAAAATTAATTTTAAAAAGTCCCCATCCAAGCATCCTTGATGAATTCTGTCCCACCAGTTGCTATTTGACTCAGACTTCTGCCAAGAGTACATCTCAGTCACTGCTGATTTCCGCAAGTGAAAGGTACGCAGTGGTGGCACAGAGTGTGCCAGAGGACTGTGAATGCTCCATTGGATGTGCTAGGAACTCTTGCAAGAAGTGCTTGCATGTCAACCTCTGCAGAATCTGAAGGGGTCTGGCCAGCCAGCTGTGGTTTTCTTTCCACATCCAATATTCATACCTTGGCCCTTAGCCTTTGACCCTCCTGGAAAATGCTAAGAGTTACACTTTAGAGAGCCCACAACATATATGTTCATTCTTCTGGCCAGACCAGTGACGGATACACTGAAATCCAAAGTGACACATTTTTAAAAGTTTCCTAATAAACCACCCCAAATTCTTTGAGAACTTCTGAAGCTGTCTGTTTTTTATAAGGAAGAAAACTAATTTATTTTTTCCTCCATCCATTGTACCTTGGTTAAAGCAATTATTTTTCCCGGACGCCACCTAGAGCAAAAAGCTCCAGATGTTCCTGTGTTATAATGCGAGAATGGCTTACAAATTCTGGTGTTTTTCAAACTTGTGTTCTTTCCTAACCTTCTTGTTTGGAGACCTTAATTCCCTTCTCCCACCCTTCTTCTTCCGTTAGGCTCCAGCTTTTATTACATGAAGCACATTTTATTTATTTATTTATTTATTTGGTACCGGGGGATTCACTCCAGGGGGAGTCTAACTCTTAACTACATCTCCAGCCCTTTCTTATTTTCAGTTTTGAAACAGCATTTTACTAATTTACCATGTGCTTTGCCTTGTACCTATGATCATCCTCTCTCAGCCTCTAAAGTACTGGGATTAGAGGCATGTACCACCATGCTTGGCTACATTTATCTTTTAAATATTAATTTTAAAAATTTAATTAACATAATAATTATTTGTGGGGTAGTATGATGCTATTCTTTTCTAGATTTTTATATAATATATAATAGTTATTGCAGGGCACAGTAGCACATGGCCGTCATCTCAGTAGTAGGAAGGTTGAGTGAGAAAGATCACAGGTTTGAGGTCAACCTTGACAAGATCCTCAGAAAATTAGTGAGACCCTGTTTAAAAATAAAAAAAAAGCTGGGTGTGGTAATGCACTCTTGCAATCACAATACTTGAAATGCTGAGACAGGTGGATCACAGGTTGGAGGCCAGCCTCAGCAACTCAGTGAGACCCTGTTTCAAAATAAAAAATAAAAAGTGCTGGAAGCGTAGATTGTAATTAGAATACCTCTAGGTTCGATACCCAGTAGAAAAAAAAGGAAAAGAAAGAAAAAGAAATAGCAGAGATGATACATTGTCCTTCCTATTGCTGCCATAACAAATTGTCATGAATTTAGTGGCTTAAAACAACACCCACTTGTCACTTGAGAGCTCTGTAGGTCAAAAGTCTGACAAAGATCTTGCACTGGGCTAAATTCATTGTGTCAATGGGACCATGTTCCTTCTGAAGGCTCTGGGGGCTGAATCTCCTCCCCCCAATCCTGCTAGTTTCAAAGCTAGAAATGTGGCATTTTTCTGACTTTGCTTCTGTTGTCACCTCTCTTTCTCTGACCACAGTCAGGAAAGGCTCTCTAATTTTCAGGGCCTGTGTGAGTAGGTGTGTGGACCCATCTGGATAATCCAGGATAATATCCCAATTTTAAGATCATATCATTTGCGACCTTAATTCCTTAATTTGCTTTGCTATATAACCTAAGATATTCACAATTGACAGGGGTTAGGGTGTGGACATTTTTGGAGGGCCATTTTCTGTGTGTGTGTGTGTGTGTGTGTCATGTTGGGGATTGAATTTAGAGGCATTCTACTTCCAGGCTACGCCCCTAGTCCTATTTTATTTTTTATTTGGAAGCAGAGTCTCCTTAGGTTGCTGAAGCTGGCCTTGAACCTGTGATCTTCATGTTTCAGCCTCCCAAATACTGGGATAACAAGCATGTGACACTATGTTGGGCTCAGAGGGCCATATTTTGTCCACCATAGGCAGCAATGTGAGGGACATGAGTTCCAGTTAACAGTCCCATTCTAATGCTTTTCACACAATTGCAATATTCTTTCCTAGTCAGTGGCATTCTCCTTTAAAACAAAACCATGATTTAGTCACCTTTCTGTCCCCAGTGTCCAGCCCAGATGAGGTGCTCAGTGTCTATGGACTACAAGCTAATAAGTAAAATATTGGTTGGCTGGAGTGTTCAACTATCAACCCCCAGTTCCCCTTAGAAAATGGAGCTGTGTCGAGTTTTGAGAAAGTGTTAAAAAAAAAATCTTTGTAGCACAACCGGGGGGTCCAATTGTTTCTTACACTAAACCAGCTCTGAGATGGAAATAAACAGGCCACTTCCATTAGGTGACAGAAGCCTTCCAAACTTTTCAGATGAAAAACCAGCTCATAGGCTTTCTGCCTTGTCTGCATGGGAGCACAGCTGTATAGGAAATTCAAATGAACAGCAAAATAAGATCATGCAATCAAGCTTTGTGACCCCTTGAAACAACCAGTGAACCACTTTTGTTCCAACAAATCTGGAGAAATGAAACCTTCTTTCCAAGAAGTGCTTACAGAGCTTTCAATACATTTTCCATCCCTGCAAACGTAAGAACTCGAACAACTAAGCTGTGTCTTTGTGGTGGGACTCAGTGCCCTCCAGAGAGAACTGAGTAGAAAATGAGGCAATTTTGTGTCCAAATAGAACATGAAGGGCAGGACTCCCCAATTGCAATTGCAAAATGTTAAAGGAGAAGTTCTTTTCACTTGGCAGGACTGGTCAGAGATCACCAGGTCTCATGGAGCTCAGGCTCCAGCCATGGCAGCTGTAGCTCAGCCAGTTCTCTGAGTTCCATCTTCACCCTGGCAACCACTTGGGATGTCTCTAACTCATTGAACTGGAGATTCCGAAGGAAAGCTGACTGGAGTAGCTTCGTGAGCTGCGGTTTTCCGTAATTTGTTCAACTAGCACCTCATCAGCAAAACCATACAAAATACTCAACCTCAGCTTCCAGAGTCTTCTGAATCCCAGTTCAAATGTTTGAATGTACATCACTTCATCTGATCCCCTACCAGGCCTGGCAACTACTTGGGGCTAGACTCATTATCCGGTACCTACCACAGTGTCTGGCACATGTTAGTAGCTCAATAAATGTTTACTAATTTTTTTTTTTTTTTTTTTTTTTTTTTTTTTGCGGTACTGGGGACTGAACTCAGGGGCATTCTACCTCCGAGCTATACCCCAAGTCCTATTTTTTATTCTTTATTTTGAAACCGAGTCTCACTAAGTTGCGGAGTGCCTCACTAGGTAGCTGAGGCTGGCCGCGAACCCGGATCCTCTGGTCTCAGCCTCCCGAATGCTGGGATTACAAGCGTGTGCCACCACGCCCGGCTTACTGAATTCTTGAACCGTCATTATTTCATAAAGGAAGGAGCAGGCTCTGAGAGGTTTAAATGACTTCCTGAAAGTGGGCAGTGGAAGCTGAGGCTAGGACTCTGGCCTGCTGACTACTTAGCCCTCTGCTCCTCCCTGTATGCCATGCTGGCCTTCAAACTCCAACTGAATCAAGGTCAGGAGGACATTACACTCCTGGTCAGTGAACATTCTTGGAACATCTAAAGCAAACTTTTTGCCTCTAATCTCCAGTTCCCTGCCCAGCAGGCTCATTCAAGTCTTGTTTTCAGTGTGACCTCTGAAGCAAGGCCTCCTGACTGCTTCTTCCACCACTGCCCCACCTCCTCATGCCCATTGCCCTTTATCCCATTTCCCATTTGACACTCATCCCAACCTTTCATTATTTCATGTGTATTTATTATCGGCTGCTTTCCCTGATTGCAATGTAAGCTTCCCGAGAGCAGGGTGCTGGCCCAGAATTTCTGCTGACTGTACAATGAGAGTATGATACAGCCACTGAAACCGAACCAGTGTGGTCTCAGGCACATTAAGAGAAGTGACTAGAACAATAACCTTCGGGCTTTCCAGGTGTGGTGGCACATGCCTGTAATCCTAGTACTTGGGAGGCTGAGACAGGATGATAGTAGGTTTGAGGCCAGCCTCAGCCACTTAGTGTGACTCTCAGCAACTTTGTGAGACCCCATTTCCGAACAAAAAATAAAACAGAGCTGGGGGTGTAGCTTGGAGGTAGAATGGTCCCTAGCACCAAAAAAAAAAATAAATTATCTTCAGATTATTTATTTATTTTTGAAAGATAGCAAGGGAATGGTATTACTTAGTCTGGGGATAGAAAGACTCAGGGAAGACACACCAGCTCCTTTTTGAAATGCCTGCAGGTGGAAATGCAGAAGAAGGGATGGACTTGCCCTAGGAGATCCAGCAGGATATGGGTGGGGCAGGGAGCTTCAGGGAGCAGATTTTGGTTCAAGGTGCTGCTTGTCATGCTCACAAATATGTAATTGTTGGTTACTTACTGTTTTCCTGCTAATATGTAAGTGCAGTGAGCATAGTCCCACGCCTGTGTTATTCCTTCCTCTTCTATGCATGCAGCACAGTAAATGGTGTTTTTGTTACCCGACAGATCTGACTGAAGGAATATTGTGTGGAACAGCAACTATAGGTCACTGTTGCTCTGCCTGGAGTGCTCTTCACTCTTACTTACCTCCTTCTGGCTGGCTCTTGTCTTATTCTTACAGGTCCAATCTTAAGTACCATGTCATCAGGAAAATTGTCCTTGGTTCCTGTACCACCAGATGAGAGTACCCTCTCATAGTGCACAATACTTCTCTATCATAGCATTTATGATTATTGTACTTGGGGCTATTTGTTAATAACTTATGATCAATATTCCTGTAGTGCACACCTGTGATCCCAGTGCTTGGGAGGCTGAGACAAGAGGATTACAGGTTTGAGGCCAGTGGCTGGTAATTTAGTGAGACCCTACTTCAAAATAAAATATAAAATAGGGTTGAGGATGTAGCTCAGAGGTAGAACACACCTTGATTCAAACTCCAGCATCACATACATACTAAAAAACTTTAAAGATCAATATTCCCTTACTAGAAGGCAATCAGTCCTTCTTGCAGAAATGATTCCCAAGAACCCCATGCATGATATGGGTACATGTCCTGTGGAATACTTTCCACAAGAGTTGGGACTGTCACTCAGGTTTTGTTGCTCTCTCCAATGTGTGGCACAAAGTCAGCACTTAGATATCTCTTGAATGGACATAAGGGAACAGAAAGGCTCAATGAAGTCAAGTAATCAGCTAACACTGTACAATGAACAAATAGCAGAGCCTGAGTTTGAACTCAGGTCTATGTAACTCCAACACCTGGGCTGTTTTCACTAAACCAAACTGGATGCAAAGCCATTGTTCAGGACCAGACTCTGCTCTAAAAGATTGGCAGATGGGCAGATGGGCCCCTTGATGACAAGGTCTGGAGGTAGAGTATGAAGGAATTATGCCAGCCAGGCTGCCTTGCCAGGGGGCTAGACAAGACACAGTATAGCCCTTGGCTAAGAATGTGAGAGTCCTCCTAACTAGGGTACTCATGTCCTGAAGACAATGAAGCAGCAGATGGAGATAGTGCTGAGATCCATGGCCTTCTCTAGCCTGGCAAGTCAGGTGGGCACCAGGCATGATGTCTACACCTCCCTTCATTTTCCTTGGGGTTATACTCAAGATGGGTTAGCATAGAGCCTGCCTTTGGAGCCAATAGGGTAAGGGTTAAGCATTTGGACTTTGGAATCAAGACCATATTTTTGTGTAGGGGGTATGTGGTACTGGGGATTGAGCCCAAGGGCATTCTACCTCTGAGCTATGCCCCTAACCCTATTTTATTTTTAATAAGGCCTCTCTATGTTGCTGATGTTGGCTGTGAACCTGCGATCCTCTCAGCCTCCCTGAGATTACAGGCACGTGCCACCACACCCAGCTGTCAGACTGGATTTGAGTCCCAGCTCTTTCACTTACTAGCCATGTGACAACCTCTCTATACCTGTTTCCTTGCATAATTAAGATTGAATTAGAATTAAGTTTAAAAATACCTCATATACACATTGCCTGTACCTCAGAGGGGCTCAGAAATGGGGACTATTGTTATTCTTCCCAACTTATTATCAAGCCTCATCCTGCATCATCTTGGTCGTATGCTTACTGTCAAGAACTTTCTGATTGAGTCAAAACATCTATTATATTCACTTCCTTCCATTCCAGGGCTGGGTCAGGTTAACCAATTGCTCAAATGCAATGCAGGTTTTTGTGTGGTGAATTAGAAAATGAGTCCATTCAAGGAAAGAGCCAACCCCCAACCTATGACTCTCCTGGGGCTGAGCAAGGAAGCTGGGTGAATAGAAACCACAGTAATGTGGCCGCAGCACATTCACCAGAGTAGACAAAGCTGCAGTCGGCAAACTACCCTACAAAGCATCTCATGTAAAAAAAAAAAGAGAGAGAGAGAGAGAGAAAGCTGTTTCTTTAACTTGGAAGGATTATTTGTGTGACTTTTTTTTGGGGGGGGGTTGTACTAGGGATTGAACTCAGGGGCATTCTACCTCCGAGCTATATCCCCAGCCCTATTTTTTATGGTCTCACTAAGTTCCGGAGTGCCTCACTAGGTAGCTGAGGCTGGCCGCGAACCTGGATCCTCCGGTCTCAGCCTCCCAAATGCTGGGATTACAAGCGTGCGCCATCACGCCCGGCTTGTGTGACTGTTTTCAAGCAAACCTGGAACTCTCTTTCTACCTAACTGGATACAGAATTGACTCTGCCCATCTAATGGAACTAATGTTTTCATGACATTCTTCATGATTAAGCTAACAGGCTACAAATCAATGTAATGGAATTTGGCCACTTTGACTCATATTTCTTATATAGTACAACTGTGACCATAAACAAATACATCCAACTTTATACATAAGTGCTGAAACAGGTGTCACCCTGTAAGTTGTTTTCTTAGGTTTCTGTTTGTATTGAAAACACTGGTCTTCCCTTTTCCAGTATATACATATATAGGTAGAAAAATAAATGAAGTTAGCACTCTTTATTTTATTTATTTATTTATTTATTTATTTATTTATTTATTTATTTATTTATTTGCGGTACTGGGGATTGAACTCAGGGGCATTCTACCTCCGAGATATACCCCCAGCCCTATTTTTTCTTCTTTATTTTGAAACCGAGTCTCACTAAGTTGCAGAGTGCCTCACTAGGTAGCTGAGGGTCATCACTCTTTATGTCTCACTAGAATAAGCTATGACTCAAATATAGTGAGCGGTTATTTGCAAGGCTATAATTTTTTAATGACAGATTTTCCTAAAAGAAACCACTATAACATTTGTCCAAGTATTCCAAGTGAAAACAAAACATACATGAAGATTAAGTCTATTACTTTAACAGCACACTGCCAAACACAGACAACCAGAATAAATGCTAAGAAACCTTTAAAAAGAACTTTAAAAGATGCAAGGTTCAAGTCAATCAAACATGTAGGTTCCATGAACAACAGAAAAACACATCCAAGAATAGTTCTACTTGTGCATGATGGTACTCAGACTGTTGTACTTCATCAAAGTTCATTCAGATGTTTCAATCTAATAGGTTTCTGAGCAGAGGTGGTTTTCTCTTCTTTGCGTGGAGATGTGAACATAGACTTGAGGAGAAGAAAACCTTTGAGATGCTGATGTAAGCACAGCAGACTTGGTTCCCCTTTGAACAAAGTACTGAAAGCAGATTTAGTGGACTCAAGCGTTATCAGTTTCCCTAATGAGAAAGAAGTCTCATGCATGCTGAAACAGACGAGTTATGGTATTATCATGCTAAGTATTTACAGTTATTTTCATAAAGTGAGCTCAGTAACCTGACAGAATACAAAAGGTAGTTATTAAATTATGATGTAACTTTTTACAACTTGAATAACTTTGTTAAATGATGCTGACATTCAAAGCTCCTCAAAAACACATGAACAAGAAATTATTTACTGCATGAAGAGGCACACATCATATAAAACATACAGTTCACAGGAGGTATTCCTGCATAGCAGGAAAGTCACTACCACTACATAACAAATGGCTATGCCAACAGTCACGGTTGCCACTATAGGGTACAACATTAGAATTCCCTTAAAATCTCAAGGAGTGTTTAATAGCACAGAACCCTTTTGGAGAGTGAGTTTTGTTTGGAAGGACATTTTTTGGGGGGTGAAAAATTTGAGCATCATGTATATAAATCAATTCTTGAATTGGGTAAGATTTAAGGCAATGCTACTCAGACCTGAGGAAAAATAAATCCACAAAAGTTTTTCTTCAGAATCATTAACAGGTCAGAATCAACATCAGAAAGTATTCCCCTTCCAAGTGTTCAATGTACTTTTGGGTATTTTCAGCATTCCACTTTCATATTTTGAATATGAAATTGTTCTGTGCTCTTCCTTGAAAATTGTAAAAAAATATACACATGGCAGCTTAGGTATTTAATATTAATAAGGAACATGACAATGAAGACAACTACACTCACTGTACACAAAGGGGCCACCTTCCAACAAATGCTCCAGAGCACTCTTACTCTTACGACTGCCTTTGGTGTAGTATGAAACAATCATGAATTCATAAATTAATTCTAACATCGCCAATGACTAACAAATGACAATTAGAAATAGTAAGTTTAAAAAATTTTACATTTTGCTCCTGTTTGGCTGCTAAAGAGCAGCAATTTAAATTCATATAAAAACTTGTGACAACAAAGCCTGCTATATAGATAAAGTACATAATCAAAAAGTAAGCAGCAGTTAAATTTCTTATTTAAACTTATCTGGTAAAGAGTATTTACATATTTGGGAAGAGAGACTTCTGACACCACTATCCTCTTTACTTCCTTGTTACCCTCTGACCCCCTCTCCATCTGCTCCAACCCCTCCAATAGAAATCAAGTGCCCTGAACTATATACACCTGTACTTTGGCTAAGCCAGGTGGATGTGACTTCTATGGTCTTGGTCTGGAAGAAAAGAAATAATGTCTTGGAGGTTGTTCCTTCTTTTGGAACAGCAGTGCACTGGAGTCGACGAGTCTCTTCTTTCATGGCAAAGGTGGGGAGGGGGCACACTTAACTCCCCAACTTGAATGGGGCAAGATCAAAATGTCATTAGCTCCTTGCACAAGGGCCACCAGAGAAAAGGGAAAGGAAAAGATCAATATGGAAGGCAGCAGCAAACAACAAAAGTGTTCCAACAAAGGAACCTCTCCTCCCTGGGTTTCCTAGGAAATAATGCTTCCTTCTTCCTTCTCCCTTTTCCATTACAGGCACATACAAATTAATTCACATCACAAGAAGTTGGTACTCTGGTTAAGAGTCAGGTAAATATAAGAAAGAGTAAATCCATCATCTTTTATACTTTAACTGAGACATAAAGATAACAAAACACACAATGCCACTGTGAAAGTAACTTTCTAAAACAGATCCGGCCTACGTAGTGCAGCCAGCAAAACCTAAAAGAATAGTTAGTTCACAATCTGCCTTGTACAGGATATTTATATTCTTTCTATGCCATATAAATAGCATTTATATAGCTTACACATTCAGAGACATGCACTAGGACTTTATAGGTAGTACAAATTTCTTCACAATCATATGTGCAAATTTTACAAATCACTAAGTGAGTATTAATAAGCTTAGGCTGGGCTGTGTCTCGTATCCTCTAATGAATTTAGTGCAGGTTCAGAATCATCCATAGGGAGAACCAGGCGTGTCCCACGAATGACCAGTTCGTGGTCCCCAAATGTAAGCTCCCGATCCAGAGCGTCTTCAGAATTGGTGCCCATAAATCTCCTAGGGGCGCTAGATGCTGCCGATTCAGTGTTCACAGTAGAATCCCCATAGGTCAAACTGATATCTCCATCATTGAGAATAAGATCAGAGTCATCATCTTTTAATTGTTCCTGGTTCTACAAGCAAAAATAAAATAAGGCATAAGACTTGTTAAGAAATTCAAGAATCATTTCCAATAGATGAAATTTGGAGGATTCCCCATTTAAAATGCTTCAGTAGTAGCTCCCTGCACTGAGGATGAAGTCTCAAGTCCTTACCTTTGGCTTAAAAGACAGTGTGACCTGGCCTTCAGCTTCATCTTCTGCCATGATCTGCTTCTCCCACCCCAATAAGTCCATCTGTGTGCCAACCAGACTGGAAGTGTTGACAACTGCTCAGACCTCTTGAGCTTTCCCTTACCTCCAGGCCATGCTACACACTGTCCCCTTCATCTCCTTCATGTGACTAGTGCCTAGCTATCACTTTCTCTGGGAAGTCTTCCTTGATTTACCAGGTCTAGGTTACATGTCCCTCCTGTGTGCTCTCAGGGCAACCCATTCCTTGGCCCTCTCTCTGCAGTAGCACTTGTTTTTTCCCACATTAGTCTGACCTCAAGGGGCTTAAAATCTGATTTTCAAATCCTCTCCATGTCAACAGTGACAGCCCTAATGTGTAAAGCACATACATTTGGTGCTGAACTCAGGCCACAATGCTACAAATATATGAGAGCCAGTGTAAAAATAGAATGGCTTACCAAAACCTCCTACAGTAAAAAGGACTGCTAGTTTATATGTTATCAAATGATGTTTTATAATCTGTGAGTTATATTCACAGATTTCAGTGTGTGTGTGTGTGTGTGTGTGTGTGTGTGTGTGTGTATGTGTGTTACAGGGAATTGAACTCAGGGGCATTCTACCTCTGAGCTACAACCCCAGCCCTATTTTATTTCTTATTTTGAAATGGTCTTGCTAAATTGCTAAATTGCTGAGGACCTTGCTAAGTTGCTGAGGCTGTCCCCAAACCTGTGACCTTCCTGTCACAGTCTCCCAAGTACTGCTATTATAAGTGTGCACCACCATACACACCCAACTTCAGTGTGTTTTCTGGTTGAGTAAAATATGCTTAAATTTCCTTTCCAGGATTTCATACTTCAAAGGCCACAAACCAAACTGAAATAAAACCAAACCAGAAACCCACCCAGGGAGCTGCTAAACTGAACTTGCTGAGGAATTCAGTTGGCGCATCCAAGGCACTTACTTCATAAGCCTGGGGGCTGGTGAGGCACCGAGCGATGGGCCCACAGCAGGATGGGAGTGTGGTGGTGAGGGGGGGCCCACTGTGAGTCAGCAGAGGCTTCAGGTAGCTGCAACCACGGTTAAGGAAGGGTTAAAAGAACAACCCAACTAGTTGATGGCAATCATTGTCACTTACCACTCCAGGGGCTAGCCAAGGACTTTCATACATGAAATTTCACCTTGTCATGTGATGGCAGTGAGACAGCAAGGGGAGCCCTTATTATTGTCTCTGTTGCACAGAGAGGAATACTGAGGCTTGAAGAAGTCAATGACCTGCCTAAGTCATACTAGGAAATGGGGACAGATAAATTAACACAGATTGGTTTGATTTCAAGTATCATGTACCAGTTCTTGGCTATCACATTGCTTTTTTGATTTCACTAAAAGCAAAAGTGATACAAGATCACTCTAAATTTGGCACTGAAGGAAATAGGAAGAAAGCAAAGAATGATAATGGTCAGAGAGGAAATTAAATATTCCAGTAGTATAGTAATAAAAATGGTGTTAATCATTTATTGTGATTCAGCTGGCCTCCTGAATGCTCTAAGTTAAAACTTCAACATCAGGTTGATTCTTTCCCTATAAAGCTATAAGGAGGAAAAGAAAAACTATGTATCATGAGTACCTCTATCATAGATCCTCATTTTAGTATTTATTTTCTGAAAAAAGAAAAATAGATGTGGTAATACAAAATACTCAGAAGAAAAAGGAGGGAATCACGAGAAAAAGGAAGAAAGGACAGGGACATATATCCACACATTCTAAAGTGAGAATCTGAGCTGGGATATAGCTTGGTGGTAGAGCATGTGTCCATGCTGGCTCTGAGTTGGATTCAGAGAGAGGGGAGGGAATGAGGAAAGGAAAACAGAGAGGGAAAGGAAGAAGAAACTAAGGTTGTCTTCAATTAAAAATGAGAAAGTCAAGCCAGGTATGGTGGCATACACCTGTAATCTCAGTACTTGGGAAGGTGAGACAGAAGGATCTCAGGTTTAAGCCAGTCTTACAAACTTAGCAAGACCCCAATTCAAAATAAAAATTAAAAATGGCTAGGGTATATGTAGCTCAGCGGTAGAGTGCCCCAAAGTTCAATCCCCAGTAAAAAAAAAAAAAAAAAAAAAAAGATAAAATTTCATCAATTCCCATGACCTATACCTCAAATTACAGATAAAAATTAAAATTAATTTGTGCTGGGCATGGTGGTGCACACTTGTAATCCCAGCTACGGGGTAGGCTGAGGCAGGATGATCACAACCTCAAGACCAGTCTTAACAAGACTCTGCCTCAAAATAAAATTAAAAGGGCTGAGGAATGTCACTCAGTGGTACAGCACTTGCCCAGCATGTATGAAGCTCTGGGTTCAATTCTCAGCACCACAAACAAACTAATTTGTGATGGATCAAAGACTTAAATGTGATTGCTAAAACTGGGTATGGTGATGCATGCCTGTAATGCCCAGTGCTTGGGAGGCTGAGACAAGAGGGTCACAGGTTCAAGGACAGCCTCAGCAAGTAGTGAGACTCTCATCAACCTAGTGAGACTCTGTTTCAAAATAAAAAATTTAAAACAGGGCTGGAAGTATAATTCGGAGGTAGAATGCACCTGGGTTCAATCCCCAGTGCCCCCCACACACAAAAATAATTTAAAGCAACTGCTAACACAATAAGTATTTTAGAAGAAAATGACGAAAGTATCCTCATGACCTTAGGACATGAAAGGTTTCTTAAGACACAGAAAACAATAACCATGAAAGAAAATATTAATAAAATGGACTTAATTAAAGTGAAGAACTTCTGTTCCTCAAAATAGGATTAAAGAAATTAAAAGGCAAGCTACAGATTGAAAGAAAATACAATAAATACCATTAGCCAAAAAAAAATCAGGAACATATAAACAAACTATAAGACAACAAGAAAAAGAAAATACAACTCAAGATACCCAAATGGCCAAAAAACATCTGAGAGGGTGCTCCATCTCTCTGGTCATCAGAAAGAAATGCAAATCAAACCACCTGAGGTATCACTATATATCTGGGGAAATGCCTAAAATTCAAAAGGCTGATGAAAACCAAGTTTTGGCAGAGGACTTCCTTAACCTGCTGATGGGGGTAATGATGAATTTACAAAATTGCTTACAACCAATAAAATTGGTTCCACATACTCTGGCACAAAGGTTGGCAGTATGTATTAAAGCTAAACACACACACCAGAAATTCCATGTCTTGGTATATCTCCAAGAGAAATGAGTGTTTATATCCACCAAAAATATAACTGTTCTAGAATATTTAGTTTTATTTGTAATGGTCCAAAGCTCCAAATGTTTACTAACCACAGATGGTTAAAAACCAAAAGCAAAACCCCTGTAGTATATTCATACTTTGGAACACTACCCAGCAATAAAATAGAATGAATTACTGTTACATGCAATAACATGGGTGAATCACACAGATGTTGAGTGAAGGAAGCAAGATAAATACATAAGAATATACAATCCATTTATATGGAGACCCAAAACAGGTAAAGCTAATTTATGTTGATCAAAGTCAGAATCATTTTTACCCCTTTGTCGGAGTGGGGTGGGGAAGGTATAATTGCAAGGGAACACAGGGAACCTTTCGTGGTGGGAAATATTTCTGTTGCTTTATATGGATGATAGGCACACAGGTGTACATATAGGCAAAAATTCATTAAGCTGTATACTTAAGATTTGTGTACTTTATTGTATTCAAGTTATATTTCAATTATAATAGATGATCTGATTACAGAGGAATTGAATTCTAGAATGATGAACAATTAATTCTACCAGGCATGTGGCATTAAAATGACCACATCTGCTGGGTGTGGTGATGCACACCTATAATCCCAATACTTGGCAGGCTGACACAGGAAGATCGCAGGTTTGAGGACAGCCTCAGCAAGTAGTGAGTCTCTCATCAACCTAGAAAAATCCTGTTTCAAAATTAAAAAAAAAAATAGGGCGGGGAGTATAGCTCAGAGGCAGAACACACCTGAGTTTAATCCCCAGTACCACACACACACACACACACACACACACCAAAAAAAAAAAAAGATAAAATGACCAGATCTTACTTGAATAGTACTTAATAGGGTAGAAATGAGTCAAATAAATCTTGATATTACTTCTACAATCCCAGCATTTGGGAGGCTGAGACCGGAGGATCCGGGTTCGCAGCCAGCCTTAGCTACCTAGTGAGGCACTCCACAACTTACTGAGACCCTGTTTCAACATAAAGAATAAAAACTAGGGCTGGGGGTATAGCTCGGAGGTAGAATGCCCCTGAGTTCAATCCCCAGTACTGCAAAAAAAAAAAATTACTTCTACAAGAATATACAGAAAAATGTTATTTTTCTATTCTTTCAATTAAATGTTAGGATCATTTAACTGTTTAGTATATTATGCAGAAAATGTACAAAACATTTTATGCAGAAAATACTAAAAATGTTAAATCAGAGGGATGAAAAAGCCCCAAGAGATATGGGAATGGACTACATCCAGACTGCTGATAATGGAGCCAAAAGTAATGACATCGTCTTTAA
Source organism: Graphiurus murinus (assembly GCA_004027655.1). Classification (NCBI taxonomy): domain Eukaryota; kingdom Metazoa; phylum Chordata; class Mammalia; order Rodentia; family Gliridae; genus Graphiurus; species Graphiurus murinus. The sequence continues at coordinate 71,674 of PVLC010003320.1, read as the reverse complement.
ACAATTTTAAAGAGCCAGGCTCTCTCTCTCCCTAATGGGAGTTTTAATATCACACAAATGTTTGCATTCGAGCCGGGCGTGGTGGCGCACGCTTGTAATCCCAGCATTCGGGAGGCTGAGACCGGAGGATCCGGGTTCGCGGCTAGCCTCAGCTACCTAGTGAGGCACTCCGCAACTTAGTGAGACTTGGTTTCAAAATAAAGAATAAAAAATAGGGCTGGGGGTGTAGCTCGGAGGTAGAATGCCCCTGAGTTCAATCCCCAGTACAGCAAAAAAAAAAAAAAAAAAAGTTTGCATTCTTGTTTCCATACAGTAATCTAATTTTGACATACTTGCAAAAAGTAAATGCAAAAATCTGGTAAACAGAATAAAGAACTTGGCATGGTGGCACACACTTGTAATCCCAGTACTCAGGAAACTAAGACAGGAGGAGAGCAGGTTCGAGGACAGTCTCAGCAAGTAGTGAGACTCTCATCAACCTACTGAGACCGTTTCAGAAAAAAGTAAAAAATATGGCTGGGGGTGTAGCTCCAAGGTAGAATGCCCTTGAGTTCAATCACCAATAACACACACACACACACACACCAAAAAAAACCCAGAATATAGTAATCAAGTGCATTCATAAGCATCAAGTGCATTCTAAGTTACTTCATAAGCATCAAGAGCATTTTTCTTAAATATGTGAGGCTTTGATGAGAAAGTTGAAAGCAAGAAAAACAATTTTTACATGGTTTTCCCAAATTTGCTTAAATGGAATCTAAACCAGGTTATCATTCATTTACTCATAATTCTTAGTCTGAAACAACTCCATGGTTCCTTTTTCTATTTCATTTTTCAAATAAATAAATTTTAATAGTGGAAAATGTTTTTAAAAAGGCATGATTTAAATAGGTTATAGAATATCAACATTTCTTGAAGTATAGCTGTGAAGATTTACAAGAGGAAAAGGAAACAATCATCAATCAAAATATTAGCTGTTTGTGGCATTCTTTTTTTTTCTTTGTGGTGCTGGGGATTGAATCCAGGGATTTGCACATGCTAGGAGAATGTCCTACCACCGAACTACATTCCCAGCCCTTTTTAATTTAATTAAAAATATTTTTTTTGTTTTTGTGGTACTGGGGATTGAACCCAGAGGTATTCTACCTTTGAGCTATATCCCCAACCCGATTTTATTTCTTATTTGGAAACAGGGTCTCAGTAGGTTGATGAGAGTCTCACTACTTGATGAGGCTGTCCTCGAACCTGCGATCCTCCTATCTCAGCTTCCTAAGTGCTGGGATTACAAGCATGTGCTACCACTCCCAGTTCTTAATTTTATTTTGAAACAGGGTCCTGCTAAATTGTCTAGGCTGGCCTTGCTGGGATTGTAGAAGTAATTATTAAGATTTGTTTGACTCATTTCTACCCTATTAAGTACTATTCAAGTAAGATCTATCTGGTCATGTTATCTTTTCTTTTTTTTTTTGGTGTGTGTGTGTGTGTGTGTGTGTGTGGTACTGGGGATTAAACTCAGGGGTGTTCTGCCTCTGAGCTATACTCCCAGCCCTATTTTTTTTTTTAATTTTGAAACAGGATTTTTCTAGGTTGATGAGAGACTCACTACTTGCTGAGACTGTCCTCAAACCTGCGATCCTGTGTGAATCTGGCCCTGGGACCAAAGTCTATTCTCAGGTGCAATCAAGAACTGTCAGAGGCCGGGTGTGGTGGCATACGCTTGTAATCCCAGTACTTGGGAGGCTGAGACCGGAGGATCTGGGTTCGCAGCCAGCCTCAGCTACCTAGTGAGGCACTCCGCAACTTAGTGAGACCCTACTTCAAAATAAAGAATAAAAAAATAGGGCTAGGAGTATAGCTCGGAGGTAGAAAGGTAGAATGCCCCTGAGTTCAATCCCCAGTACCACAAAAAAAAAAAAAGAAAAGGCATATCCCTGAATATTGTAGTATCTATCAGTACTTCACTTTTATCTTATCATCATGCTTTTTCCTAAGTCAGCCTTTCCTCTTTCACCCTGGTAAGTACACCAACAAGAGCCAAAAACACTTTATATGATTCATTAAAGTAGCTAATGGGTAACAAATATTAAAGTTTGCTCCATAAATAAACCTATATATATATATATATATATATATATATATATATATATCAAAGAATGTACGCCACTTGGGCTCTTGATTCCCTCCACAATAAGCTTCTCCAATAACCGCTCCCTACTAGTTTCCTGGGTTTGAAGGAGGATTTATTTGTATAAATTTCCTCCTCCACAACACTGAGGAAGAAAGGAAAGGATGAGAGTTGGTTTTTTTTTTTGTTTATTTGGGGTATTGGGGATTGAACCCAGGGGCATTTTACCTCCAAGCTATTTCCCCGGCCCTTTTTATTTTTAATTTTAATACAGAGTCTTGCTAAATTGCTGAGGCTGGCCTCAAACTTGCGATTCTCCTGTCTCAGCCTCCCAAGGACTGAGATTATAGGCATGTACTAATCACTGTGCAGAGCTAAAGGTTTTATATTCCGTTTTCAGAAAGCAACAATCAAAAGACTTGTTCCAGGGCTAAGGATGTTATTCAGTGATAGAATGTGTATTTAGCATGCACAAGGCCCTAGTTTCAATCCCTGGCACCATAAAAACAAGTTGTTCCATTAAAGTTTGACTATTCTTGTCCATACTATCATTTTTCTCAATTAAGGATACTTATGATCGAAGTTGTACCATATTCGGAAGAGCCAAGCACTCTCTGTTTTGGTAGTTCTCCTTTCATTTTCAGGAACACCCTGCAGGCAGATAACAAATAAATCAATATGTACACAAGCAAATTTATGTAGAACCATTCCTTAACAGAGAAAGAAATAGAGCCTGCAGAAAAGATCCTGTCCAACACAGGTAACATTAGGAATTTAATAGCTTGTATACTGCAGTTTTGAAAAAAAAAACTGAAATGCTTATCAGAACATTTCTATTACTAAGGTGGCTTATTAATTTATGACTGTATTGTCATTTAAAAAGCCAAACGTAGCCAGGCGTGGTGGCACATGCTTGTAATCCCAGTACTTGGGAGGCTGAGACCAGAGGATCCAGGTTCGCGGCCAACCTCAGCTCTTAGTGAGGCACTCCATAACTTAGTGAGACCCTGTTTTAAAAAATAAAGAATAAAAATAGGAGCCGGGCGTGGTGGCGCATGCTTGTAATCCCAGCATTCGGGAGGCTGAGACTGGAGGATCCGGGTTCGAGGCCAGCCTCAGCTACCTAGTGAGGCACTCTGCAACTTAGTGAGACTCGGTTTCAAAATAAAGAATAAAAAATAGGACCGGGGGTATAGCTCAGAGGTAGAATGCCCCTGAGTTCAATCCCCAGTACCGCAAAAAAAAAAAAAAAAGAATAAAAATAGGACTGGGGGTGTAGCTCAGAATGCCCCTGAGTTGAATCCTCAGAACCACAAAAAAAAAAAGCCAAAAGTGGGGCTAAGACTGGAGGATCGCAGGTTCGAGAACAGCCTCAGCAAGTAGTGAGACTCTCAACAACCTAGCAAGAACTTGTTTCAATATAAAAATAAAACAGGACCATGAATTTACCTCATAGGTAGAATGCCCCTGAGTTCAATCCCCAGTACTACAAAAAAAGTCAACATGGGAGGCCAAGACAGAAGGATCACAGGCTCAAGGCCAGCCTCAACAACTTAGCAAGATCCTCTGCAACTTGATGAGATCCTATTTCAAAATAAAAAATAAAATAGGGCTGGGGGTGTAGCTCAAAGGTAGAATGCCCCTGGATTCCATTTCTAGTACCTTGAGAGAAAAAAAAAGCTAATGTAGAATAATCCACTTCTGAAATATGAAAGACTTACACTCCTAATGTAATAGCTGCATAAATAAGAAAATATTGCACCAATGTTCCTATCTTTGGGAGTTTTCCTGGGTGTCAAAGTACCTGGCATTCAAAGTTGCTACTATGATCTTAGCACAATAGCAAAATGAAAACAAATAGGGAAATTCCGTGGTAAACCTGACTGGTTAGGAGAGAAAACACGGCAAACAGGCATCTTCTAAAATAACTTCCAAAAGTATAAACTGTCTCCTTATTTGTAATATGGTGTGGTCACGAGTTGGGTGGTTAGACTATCTGGTTCCAGTCTTGGCAAATCCCTTTTCTTTTCTGAACCTGAGTTATTTTTATGTATAAAATGTGAGTGGTAGAGACTCCCTAAGGCCCTTCCCAGTTCTTAATGTTCTATAGTTCTATGATTTTATAAGAGCACAGAGTTTAGATTCTGGGTTTTGGCTCCTTCCTGTCCTTCTTAATCCTCAGAATAAGTTCTTCATTACCTCAACATATATCAGCACATACACAAAAATATACTAAAACACCTGAGGACACTTTCTGCATTTCTACAAGCCAAAGAACACCTTCTGTATTTCTTTTCACATCATTAATAAAATACCTATGCTTCCACTTCTCATTTTTTTATTTTATTTTATTTTTTTGCTTTCACTTCTTGGAGAGCAATTCATCTATAGATCTCACCACATTAACACCTGAACATCCAACCTCACACTCTCTATAATTACTGTAATGTTCCTCTGCACTTCCTCATGGATATTCAAAATTATAAACGATATAACTAAGACATCCACAGAGTTTTGAAGGCAAGGGGAGAATGTTACTTATTTTCTGTACAACATAATTGGTAGTTACCTACCTGGCTCTCTCCCTGTCACTGCATTTCCATTTCTCCTCTGTGGTGACAGAGGTGACAGAGCTGATGGAGACTTATGCAGACAGAGATCAAGCATTTGTCTTGAAAGCTGCACGATAACTTTATTCTTGTTCTGCCATAGGGGTGGAGGCAGTGAGAAGCTATGACCCCTTGGATGTTTTTATCCCAGCAGCTTGGCATGATGGGAATTTATCCAGCATGGTTTGTCCAAGTATTTTAAGACCACAGAATTCTACTTTAAGGTTCTGACCACAAAAGAGGCAAGTACTTACTAACACACACACACACACACACACACACACACACACACACACATACACACACCCCCACACACACACATACTCATCACTGAACAGCTAACAAAATTAGTATTTAGGAAATGAATCTGATAAATGGTTTTGTAACCATACCCTGGAGAAAAATATACCAGGACTTATTCTGGACATGAACAAAAATTGTGTTTTGAAAAAGATGCTTTCTGTCTTCAAAAACCTAATTTCTGTGATTTCTCGCTTAATGTTGAATAGTCCCATATTCTCAGCGGTGCCCAGAAGCCATTAAAAAGTGGATGGAAAATACCAGAAAAGGGTGGTCAGTCTAGAGAGGCCAGCCAGTTGCACTGTGCTCAGCCTGACAGGCTGGAACTCATAGGAACAACTGAGAAATTGACACACAGAAGGAAGAAAGCAAGGAAACGTGGCCAAGACTGAGGCGCAGGGTAAAAAAGTACATTCCCCTGAGCAGGGAGGGCTAGTTCAAGATCCAAAAGATTCTAGGTGGTTCTCAAGGGCAGCTGCTGGTCATCCAATTTGAAAGCTACACAAGAAGAGCAGCTGGAGTGGGGCTGACATCAGAGACAAGCCTTCATGCGCAAACCCAAGTGGAAAAAGACTCCTTGTGCCAGAGCATCCACTTACAAACTCAGGCGCACTCAAGAGACTGCTCTCTGTTGTGGCCACCACCCAAGATGGCCCACAGATAGGAAAGCTACCACCTTTGATAACCACACACTGTCTAAAATGTGGTTTTGTTTCTCTGGAGCAGCGAGAAAAGCCAGAGATGATGGCAGTTAAAAAGCCAAGGCAGATAGGACAGGCTCTATAGTGGCACAGAGTCTACAGAAGGTTATTTTCTTTTCAAATGGCTGCATACTCGACAGAAAGGCCAGGGACAACACAAACACATATTTACCAAATGTTCTTGATCTGAATCAACACCAACCCTAAAGGAAAAACACAAAGAGCAAATGAGATTTCCAAACCAAAAGTAAAGAAGGTCTCGTCGCATATGTACATTGTCAGGCTTTTGTCAACATGGAAATTATTCAATGCTTGATGTTTCCTTTCCTCTCTATGGTTGTGGATGTACATTTTTGGCCCCAGCCATTTTCCTTAGCAATGGCCTAGATTCTAAGGCGAGCAGGGTGAAGAATTCTACTCCTACAATTCCACTTACTGATTTTAATAAAATGACATGTCTCTCCGAATATACGTCCACTCTAAGCAGAGTCAGGGAGAGCAACAGTGCCCCAGTTCCTGGCTAAGAACTACAGGAAAGTTCTAAAAGTCAGGCTGGCACAGTGCAATTCCAGGAGGGGGCTGCCTGCTTCTGGACTTCGTAGCTCACATGGCAATATCCTGTTATGATGACGGAAGACAGAGTCCAATTACCGCTTTTGCCAACGAATGGGTAGACGTTAGCCTCGGTTCTTCAGAATGCTTTTTTACCTGCATTACATTCCTGCTTTTGGTTTCCTGGGGAACAGCTTCATTAAGAAGCTCTCTGTGAGCCGGGCGTGGTGGCGCACGCTTTTAATCCCAGCATTTGGGAGGCTGAGACCGGAGGTTCTAGGTTCGCGGCCAGCCTCAGCTACCTAGTGAGGGACTCCACAACTTAGCGAGACCCGGTTTCAAAATAAAGAACAAAAAATAGGGCTGGGGGTGTAGCTCGGAGGTAGAATGCCCCTGAGTTCAATCCCCAGTACCGCAAAAAAAAAAAAAAAAAAAGAAGCTCTCTGTGATTCTTCTCTAGCCCCTAAACATGAATATTCCCCACTCTTTTTTCCATCTATGCTGCCTCTCAGGTCCCCACTCCTGGCAACCCAGCTGCTCCACAGGGGGCCTTGTTCTGACTCAGAAGGTCGGCTGTGGAAGGTTCTCCAGCCACCAGGCTCTCCCCAGAACTCACTGGGCCACTCCTTTTGCAAAAAACTCTGAGAACAACTTAAAACCCAGAGGGACAGGTCTAAAGTCCTTTGTGTAGCATTCAATACTCTACAAAGCAGTGGTCGCCCATCACTCTAACCTACCTTTGAACCCTCTACAAGCCACATCCACTTCCTCTTTCCACATCCACTTTCCCTAAATCCTTATCCTTTCTCAGCCTCCCTACCTCTGTTTGTGCTGTTCCTTCTAGCTGCAATGTGCCCTCTTGTTGGAGAAGCTCCAAAATAACCATTCTATGACCCCTTCAAGCAGAATCATTTTTCCTTCTGTGATTCAGCAGCACTTTCTAGAGTCCTTTATTATAACATGTAGCACAGTATAGTATAGTTATTTACCTGTTATTCTCCCCCAAAAGACTGTGAGCTCCTTGAGGGTAAAGGCCATGTCTCAATTCATCTCTGTATCCCCAGAGTCTAGCACAGTACCTGATACACAATACGTGCTCAAATGTTTATCAATTAAGTTAACTACTACAAGACAACACAGAAAAAACAGCAGTATGAGAATCCGCAGCAGCCAGAACTCCCAAGGACAAGTAGTACTCAAGGGAGGAAAATAACGCAAGATCACATCTGGAAGGTGAGGCAGTCATGGTCAAGTGTTTGAAAACAGATGACCATGTCTAGATTCATAATAAAAGAAAAGTGCATTTTTACTTTGTTCAAAATGGCCAGAGGCTGTTTAATATCCTCTCCCTCCCATTGGATTCTAACCACATGTATGCACCTCAAGTGACATCTAGTGGTCTTGATGATAGTGCATTTATAACACATCATACATTACTCAAAGTCAATCCCACAGAATCAACATTTAGAAAGCACTTATTATCTGCCAGGCACTGTGCTAGGCATAGGGCATAGACATGAATTAAACACGGTCCCTGCCTCCAAGGAGCTCATGGACTAGTGGGGTAAAGAGACACAATTAGAATAGGATCCCTAGGATTTGCTGTCAGGGAATGCTGGCTTCAAATCTGCATCTGGCTGCTATCTAAACCCAGTCAGCCGGGTGTGGTGGCGCACGCTTGTAATCCCAGCATTCGGGAGGCTGAGACTGGAGGATCCGGGTTCGCGGCCAGCCTCAGCTACCTAGTGAGGCACTCCGCAACTTAGTGAGACTTGGTTTCAAAATAAAGAATAAAAAATAGGGCTGGGGGTATAGCTCGGAGGTAGAATGCCCCTGAGTTCAATCCCTAGTACTGCAAAAAAATAAATAAATAAACCCAGTCATGTTATGCAGCCCTATAGACCAGAACTCTCTAATTTGGAAAACAGGGCCAATATCTACCCCACAAGGATTCAATGAGAAAATTTACTGAAAGCTTTTAAGTGCCTGATGCATCATTAAAGCTAAGTAGTAGCTCATTTAAGGACACTGCATTATTACCAGGACAAATGAAAAAAGTTCTGTAATTGAGAGACCCAGTGTTATGCAGAGTAATTCTGAGAGAAGAAAACGGGCAAAGCAGGAGACACTTGGACCTGTCACTTACTAGGAGTCAAACAGCATTCTGGCCAGGGGGGAACAAGATGAGCAAAGCTCAGAGACAGAAAAATGCAACGTGTGTGTGGCAAATGATAGGGAGCCAAATGTGACTGTCAGAGATTATGTGAAAGAATGCAGGAATGGCTAGCTGAATCTAATTCACTGTGGATCCACTGTTCACAAGACAGCTAATGTGCAGCACTGCAAATCAAGTCATGTTGCTGCCTTGCTTTAATATCCTCCAAGTTTGCCAACTGTATTTTTGAATCCAAACTCCTCTCCACATCCTGTAAGACCCTGTATCGGAGGTTCACAAACTACTACAGAATGTGAGCCATATCCGGCACTCGTCCTGTTTTTGTCAAAAGTTTTTTTTATTTTAAACAAAGCCACACTGCTTGATTTGCATATTGTCTATGGCTGTTTTCATACTACAGCTGAGTGGCTGAGAGAGTGACCATGTGACCTGGAAAGCCTAAAATCTTTACACTCAGGCCCTTTATAGGAAGTTCATGGAAGCCTGCCCCCATAGCATCTGCCTGCCTCATTTCCTGCCTACCACCAGATCTCTATACTCCCATTACATGAGCATTCCGTTTATCTAGCAGGCCAAGTTTGTTCCTGCCTCGGGGCGTTTGCACTTTCCCTCTGCCTGGATTGCTCTTCTTGATCATTAACTGATGGTATCTTGTCACTTAGGTAGGCTGAGTTCAAATGTAACCTCTCAGAAAAAACTTCCCTGACCTCTTCATATAACACATACCCCCATCCCCATTCACTGTCAAAGTACTTTCATTGCTACTACAATATTTAATATCAAATATAACTGTCTTGTTCATTTAGTTGTTTACAAGTTTACTACCTTCTTTTCCCACTTAAGTGTAGACATTATTAGATCAGGGACCTTTTCTGTATTTCCACTACGACTGTCCTTCTCTACAGCAGAGTTTCATTACTGACATTTTGGCCCAGATAATTCTTTGTTGGCAGATTGGGGTCACATTTGTCCTGCACACTGGTCCCTACCCAGTAGAAACTAGTAGCAGCCCTGAATTCCAGTTGTGACAATCAAAAATGTCTCCAAATATTGCCAAATGTTCCCCTGGCAGGCAAAATTGTCCCTGGCTGAGCACACTGAATTGGAGCCTAAAACAGTACTCAGCACAAGTCTGGTGCTTAGGAAGTATTCATCAAGTGCATGGATAAAAGGCACATGTGAAATGTTGTGCACAGAGCTTTGCAGATATAAACTCCCGGAATCATCACTGCAATGATAGGAGTTGGCTAATAGGACAAACATGCTATAGATGAGAAAAACAGGCTTTGAAGGTTAAAGAACTTGCCTGGGACCAAAGAATTAGTAAGAAGGAAGGAGCAAGAACTCAAAGCTAAGTTTAAGGAGACATGAATCTTCAACTTTCAGTACTACTTGGCATTCTCAAAATTGTACTAGACAAATTTAGGGGGGAGGAAAGAGAATCTTAAAATATAGCCTCTGTTCACATAGAGGCCCAAAACTCCACTAAAACAGGAAAACAGTAAGAAGTAATCTGAGACTATAAGGCAATGTATATAATTAAGTCCCAAACTATATTACAGAATGGGTAAGATGGGACCAGCTAAAGAGATTGGAAAGCTAACGAAGTAGCTTAAACTCTATGCAAGTAGGTAGGTTTTTGTTGTTTTTTTCTCTCATTGGAGGAATGGAGGTAAAACATGGGTATTTTGTTTGCATGGAGGGTGGTGAGGGAAGAGAACGATTTTCTCTAGATGTAGAAACTCCACTGGAGTATTACTTTTCCTAAATTATTACATTTAATTTTGTTCTTCTTAGGAGAATCTTCTTTAACAAGCTGTTGAAAAAAGCAAAGATCTTAGTCCTTTCAAAAGCCTTCCTCCTTCTTTTTGATTTTTTTTGGTAGTACTAGGGATTGAACTCAGGGGCATTCCTCCTCTGAGCTACACCCCTAACCCTATTTTATTTTTTATTTTTGAAGCAGTGTCTCACTAGGTTGCTGAGAGTCTTGCTAAATTGCTGAGGGTTGTCCTCAAACCTGTGATCCTCCTGTCTTAACCTCCCAAGGACTGGGAATTACAGGCATGCACCACCATGCCTGGCTTCCACCCTCATTTCTTGATGGAAAACCAAGGGCTCCTCTGTTCACCATTTAATTATTTCTGTGACCCTGAGCATAAAAACCTCTCTAAGCCTCTATACCTTCACTTGTAAAACTGAGTTACTGTGATTAGATAAATATGTTAAACATACTTAGCACAATGCCTAGCACATAGTAGGTACTCAATAAATGCCAGGCCCGCCTTGAAGTAATAATTAGGGTTATAAGAACATCATTAGAGTTATAAAAACATATAACAGTGTATTAATAGCACAGAATTAATATAAAAGGGATTTGAACAGCAAAGAGAGATTAAGACAATAACAACAACATACAAAGTGTGATTCAGGGCTGGCTGGTCTTTACCATGTTAACATAAAAGAATAGAATGAAAAACATGGAGGACAGATTCTGTAAAATGTGAAACATTGTTTTTGCTAATGAACTCTACATATCCTAGAAGCTTGGTAGCTCTTAATGTCTATGAAGTTTCGGGGAAACAGAACTGAAATCTACAAAGGCATCAGCAACAGAGGCTGCTGTATCCATGGAAACAAGTGTAGGGCTCTTGAAATACAAGAGAGCTTTCAAATTGAATACATTAAGTAGTACACACTGAAGACTAAGACCTTACAATCTTGCCCTTAGATTGTTGGGTTAGAAATAGTGATCATTAAAATTAGAAAGAATGTTATACCTAGTATAGAAGAGGATTGGGGTAAATTGGATTGTTTCACATGCTGCAGATGGACCCAACCTGGTGATATGACCCAAAGCCTTAAATACATGCATAAAGAATCAAACTAGTGCACAATGCTGTATACATTTACAAATGTTCGCACTGTTAATAGCAACAGCAAAATCCTCAAATGACAATGGTTATAGCAACAATAAAGAAGTTCAACAATAGGGATTTGGTTAAATAAGTCAGGATAGATACAAGCAGCAATTTAAATAATGATGTAAATAAATCTATTAGTATAAATGTCCATCCTATATTACATTTAAAAGTCAGTCCACAAGAGTACCTTACTATTGTCACTTTTTTGTTAAAAATTATATAATGATAGCAAAAGGTCTGGAAAGATATCCTTCAAAGTGTTAGCAATGGTTTTTAGCTTTCTTCTACATAATTTCATTTTTATATATGTGTTATATAACTTTTTTAAAAGAAAAAAAAAGTAACATTACAGATTATAGATTCACCAAAGCTTAAAATCTCATGACTAGAAGCGAAAAAGAAAATGAATTGACATTTAATATTAGAAAGAGGCCTCCAGTTCTTACTTACCTTATATGTAAGCATGACAGCATGGCGGTGGTGCCACCACCGAACACCCACACAGTAAAAAACACAATCAGAAGCGTAGTGCTGAACATCATTTGCCGGGCATAAGTGGCAGTGTCACGAATGGCCAAAGCAAATGCCATTGCACCACGAAGGCCTACAAGGGAATCAAAGAGGTATTTCATCAATAATTCATTGCCAATGCAAGCTTCATAAAATCAGAGAAATGAAGTATGCTCCAAACACTTAGAAGCAGTTGAACAAATATGAAATAAATGTTAGTACACCTAAATATATATGAATAGTCACAGAATTAGTATATGAAACTGACATGCATTGATCTTTCTTTTTTTTTTTTGAGGTACTGGGGATTGAACCCAGGGCATTCTACCTCCGAGCTACACCCCCAGCCCTATTTTTTATTCTTTATTTTGAAACAGGGTCTCACTAAGTTGCAGAGGGCCTCACTAAGTAGCTGAGGTTGGCCGCAAACCTGCAATCCTCCTGTCTCAGCCTCCCAAGTACTGGGATTACAAGCGTGTGCTACCAGGCCTGGCTCAACAATTCTTTACAAGTTATGTTTTCATTCACATACCATAGAATTATTTGCTTTTTGACAATGCTCTAGGTGTGATCACTGCCACAATCTAGACACAAAATAGTCTTATTGCTCTCCCAATTCCTTTGGGCCACCCTCTTTTAGTCCAATCTCTTTGTCACCCTGCCAACTTCCTGATCTATTCTCTATCATGATGATTCTGTCTTTTTGAGAATGTCATGTAAATGGAATCACACAGCATGTATCCTTTGGTTTCTTTCACTCCGCACAATGCTTTTGAGATTCTTCCAAGTCTTTGTGGGGGTAACTGTTTTTAGTGCTGAGTAGTACATGGATGTAGTTTGTTTCTCCATTTGCTCATCAAAAGACAGTTAAAAGAGTTATTTCCAGGTATTTGAAAACTATATTTTGTGTGAAATATTTCTTTTTTTTTTTTTTTTTTTTTTTTTTTTTTTTTTTTTTTTTTT
>PVLC010003320.1:0-58717 GCA_004027655.1 Graphiurus murinus | reverse complement strand
CGCCCAGCTCTTTTTTTTTTTTTTTTTAATTATGAAGCAGGGTCTCAGTAAGTTACCATTCACTGGCCTCTAACCTGCAATCCTCCTATCTCAGCCTCCCAAGTACTGGGATTATAGGTATGTGTCACCATTTCTGGGCAGGTGAGCCATTTCTGAACCAAGAATTTGGAACCAGAGTATGAATTCTCATAGAAGGGAGTGAGACACTATAAGAATTTTCTACTTGAGGATGTAACTTCAGTGTTTCAAGGAGTCCTATATGAGAGGAAATTTGTAACTTACCAGCAAACATCATCATGTGTTGAAAATTTGATCCAATCTTACTTCTTCTACCCAAATTAAGTAAGAGAGACAAGGGATAAATATTGGCAGCTCTTCCCAAGAAAATAGCAACCTAAAATTTTTATTAGGTTAAGGATCATTTTTTCTTGCTATTGATGTTTCTTAGACTATATATTCAGGATGGTGAAAGACTATTTTAGGGAACTCAGTTTGTGTGTGTGTGTGTGTGTGTGTGTGTGTGTGCGCGCGTGAATGATACTGGGAATCGAATACAGGGGTGTTCTACCTCTGAGCCACAGTCCTATTTTATTTTTTAATTTTGAAACAAGTCTTGCTATGTTGCTAAGGTTGGCCTCAAACATGCAATCCTCCTGTCTCAGTTTCCCAAGTACTGGGATTATACGTATATGCCACCACGGCTGGCAGAAGCTCAGTTTTAAACAGTCTCTTGATTTCATCATCTAACATAGCACTGTCCAGTAGAATTCTATGCAGTGATGGACATTTTCTATATCTGCACTGTCCAATACAGTGAACATCTGAAATGTGGCTAGTGTGACTAAGGAAATTAAGTTTTAATTTTATATTATTTTAAGTAAGTAATTTTAATGTAAATAATCACACATGGCATGTTGCTACCAAACTGGCCTAAACATTTACAGAATTCATTAGATGAAGAGAAAGATGTTTCAAAGTGTAACTTCTTTACTACATCTTTAATATTATTAATAAAATAAGCCAATTCGTTTCTCTTGTCAGGGATGATAGAAAGAAGAGTAAGGCTGCCTAACCTTCCCCTTCCATCCTTGAAACAAAGAAAAGGAAAGCTTGGCTACCTCACACCACTGAAATTCCTGCAAGCCCCTGTGCATCCCACTGAGTCTATCCTTCCAATCTGCTGCAAAGGACAGGCTTAATGTGAATTCAGATTGGTTTTTAACTAGAAACCAAGTTTAGTGTTCTTTTTCTCCACTTGCTATCGGTAGAAACTTGTACTTTGGAATTTTTATTTCAGGGGTCACTATACAGTTCCCAAACCACTTCCTGAAAGGATTATAAAGAAAAACCTCATATTAAAAACAATGTGGTAGAAACTGTGCTGGCCCAAGTAACTTTGGAGGAGAGCGCAGTCTGTACGACTATGAGCAAAAGGAACCTCAAGTAAGAATTAATGTTCAGTGACAATGGACTCCCATGGGGGTACTGGTTAACAATTCTGTTACTGTTCTGCAGTCGTGTGTCATATAATGTTTCAGTTGATGACAGACTGCATAGCTTATGATGAAGCTGGAAAACTCCCATTGCCAAGTGATGCTGTAGCAGGTATAATGTCAAAGCGCAGTGCATTATTCGTGCTTGTGGTGATACGGTATAAACAAACCTTCTATGGTATAAATTTACTGTGAAACAGCATGCTGTGTTACACCATCAGCAGCCTTATTTGTCTCACGTTTCCCACATCTCTTAACTGCATCAAGATGCCACACAGAATGATATACCTACACCATCTAGGTTTGCGTAAATATACTCTATGATCACTGAGAGACAAAATTGTCTAACAACACATTTCTCAAAACACAGCCCCATCCTTAAGCAGTGTATGACTCTATGTGTATACTGGAACTGAACAATTCAGTAAAAGGGGGGCAGGTGTTAGGAGCCAGGTTTCTCATTGTTGGAAGGAAAGTTTACAGATCACCAAGGGAAGAAGGTCAGAATGATCCATGTGGTAGTGGGTTACAGAGATATAGGTATTTACATATAGAAATTCTTATAGACATACGTATATACGTGACCTAATATGTACATATATATTTTATTGCTCTGTCAGATGAGAGGGCCTAAAAGGAAGGCCACTCAGTAGCACTGAGCATTCCTAGTACCAAGATCTTGGTTTCTAATACCATTCTCCAATGAAAGGAACCAGGGTTCCTTGGAGAAATGGCCAGTTCTTGGGCAGAGGCAGAAAATATACAAAATGATCCTGAAGTACCTTGTAATTCCAGAATGTAAGGGAGTGCTCAAAAACCAGAAAAATTAAAAAGTAAAACCTACAAGGATGAGGTATGTTAAAGGGACTCAGGAGTTCACTGGAAGAGTTCCGAATAGCTAAAGTTGGAACAGCTTGAATGCCAAATTTTTAAAAAGTTGTATTATATTACAATCCAAAGTATTAAAAAATCCGTGTCTCCATACTGATACAAATAACTAAATAAAACAATAAATTGGGGAGAGTAGATAAATCTCCTATGTAAAGAATTCCAAGTATCCTTGTAGATACTCTGTCCTCAAGAAGGGTATACCTACCTAACTTCCTACTCCCTAAATATGGGCTACATGAGGTGACTTATTTCTAAGCAGCACAACACACAAAGAAGAAAAAATGAGTAACTTTATAATGGGGAAACTGGACAAACACTATCTTGGCCAAGTGATTAAGGCTAACATCAACATTATTAACATGTTAATAAATATGTGTCCTTGATATGATGTGGTGGGAATGGCATTTTACTTCTGAGGTGTTCCTCCCAAAGAACACATTGCTCCAATCTAGTCATGCGAAAAGCATCAGAAGAAGTTCAATTGAGGAACATTCTACAAAACAACTGGTCGGCACTCCTGGAAACCATTAAGAGTCATCAAAAACAAGGAAGAGCTGAGAAAATGTCACAAACAGAATCTAAAGAGATATGAAAACCAAATACAATGTGGCACCTTGGAACAGAAAAAGGCCACGTAAAATCACGGGAATCTAAATAAAATATGAACTTTAGTTAATGATAATGAGTCAATATTGGCTCATTTGTTATGACAAAGGTGCCATGTAATGTAAGGGATACCGTGGGGGGTATATAAGAACTTTTTGTATTATATGTACAACTTTTTGTAAACCTAAAACTATTCTGAAATGAAAATCTTATTTAAATAGTGATTCCTGCAGGATGTGGTGGCACATACCTATAATCCCAGTACTTGGGAGGCTGAGACAGGAGGATTGAAGGTTTGAGGCCAGCCTCAGCAATTTAGCGAGACCCTCAGCAACTTAGCCAGACCCTGTTTCAAAATAAAAAATAAGTATATAAAAAGTTCTAGGGGTGTTGTTCGGAGGTAGAATGCCTGTGGGTTCAATCCCAAGTACCATACACCCACAAAAAAAGTGATTCCTTGAGAGAGAGAGAGAGAGAGAGAGAGAGAGAGAGAGAATAATAGCAACATCAAAGCATATGAGCCAGCGTGGTGATCACTGCTAGTTTTCCCCAGCATCTATTCTTCCTTGCCTCTGTAGAAGTAGACATTTCGCCCTCCCACCTGATTTTTACCTAAGTACACAGCCACATAGATAATGAGTATGATTCCCAGGCTCCCTTGAAGGCAAGTATAAGGCACATTAGGGGAAGTGATATGTACATGTTGTAGGTGGTGCCTTTAAAAGGCAATTGGCAGACACGGGAGCGAGATGCCCTGGACCCCAAGAACAGAGGCAACTCCCTAAGCAGAGCAGCAATGAGCCGGGCGTGGTGGCGCACGCTTGTAATCCCAGCATTCAGGAGGCTGAGACTGGAGGATCCGGGTTCGCGGCCAGCCTCAGCTACCTAGTGAAGCATTCCGCAACTTAGTGAGACCCGGTTTCAAAATAAAGAGTAAAAAATAGGGCTGGGGGTATAGCTCGAAGGTAGAACGCCTCTGAGTTCAATTCCCAGTACCGCAAAAAAAAATAAAATAAAATAGGTTTGGGGGTAACTCAGAGGTAGAATGCCCCTGAGTCCAATCCCCAAAACCACACACACAGCAGAGCAGCAATGAGGTGGCTTGGGTTCCTGATGCCTCTGTGGAGCAGAGCTACCATACCAGCTCAGACTACAATGTGAGAAACACACTTATCTCTTGTTTAAGTGTGAGTTAATTGCAGTCTCTGCCACATGAAACCAAACTACTTCCTACCTAATAGAGACAGAAAGAGAACAGCCCTCTCCTGGTAAGAGTTGATTTTGATAGAATTTTTTTTTTTTTTTTTTTTGCGGTACTGGGGATTGAACTCAGGGGCATTCTACCTCCGAGCTACACCCCCAGCCCTATTTTTTATTCTTTATTTTGAAACCGAGTCTCACTAAGTTGCAGAGTGCCTCACTAGGTAGCTGGGGCTGGCCTCGAATACGGATCCTCCGGTCTCAGCCTTCCGAATGCTGGGATTACAAGTGTGTACCACCACGCCTGGCTTGATAGAATTTTTAAATTGAGGAATTTCAATTCCTAACAGATTCAGAAACCTATAGAGGCCAGGTGTGGTGGCGCACGCTTGTAATCCCAGTACTTGGGAGGCTGAGACTGGAGGATCTGGGTTCACTGCCAGCCTCAGCTACTTAGTGAGGCCCTCTGCAACTTAGTGAGGCCCTGTTTAAAAATAAAGAATAAAAATAGGACTGGGGGTGTAGCTTGGAGTTAGAATGTCCCTGATTTCAATTCCCAGTACCGCAAAAAAAAAAAAAAAACAAACAAACAAATAAACAAACAAACAAACAAAAAAACTGTAGAGGACATTTAAACTTGTTTCCAGATTAAGTCCAGCAGATCAAGCCACTTGACTGCTCAAAAATTTCCCAAATATTCACAGGACATGAAATTACTGATCTTATGGTTGTCCTTCAGCTAAGGTTCTTCTCTTATTAATAGAGTTTTATCTTTTTTTGCCCAAAGACTCTGCAGAATAGTATTTCAGTAATATCTCAGTTTCTAGTAGAGATTTTATATAGTTTTCATTTTTAAAAATTCTACTAACCTCTTTGACAGAATCTTCATTTTGAGTTTTTTTTTTAAATCAGTAACATATTTTGAAAATCACTCATTCAAACATTCATGCCCCTAACTACAATCTTTCCTTCCATATTTCACATTCAACTATCCTATTGGGACCATTCTTTCATCTCACTGGGACCTCCACTCCAAAGATGGCTTTATTTTTTTTTCTTTTTGGTACTCAGGATTGAACCCCTGGGGCTCTACCACTGAGCTAAAATCCCAGCACTTTTTATTTTTTTTATTTTGAGACAGGGTCTCACTTGCCAGGCTTGCCTCAAACCTGTAATCCTCCCAAGTCACTGGGATTAGAAGTGTGCTCCTGGCTCAACTTTTCTAATTGTCTATCCTTTCTTCACTCCCTTCTTATCCATGTTAGTAATATCTTTCCAAAACCTTCCATTTGCTTGCCCCTCTTTGTTTTCATAACACCCACTTGACAAAACTCCAAACCTGGATGGACCAAACTATCTCTTTTCTCCATGTTTATAGTTGAGTCCTTCTGAACAAAGTCCTGCAAGAGGGAAGAATGATTCTCTTGCTAATACTTATTCCACAAACTCTAATGGATCCCTACTTACTGCTCAGCAATCCTACTGCACTTTGAACAACTCTCTCTGCAATTATTTCATAAACCTTCTCCATCCTTGGAACTTCTATTATCAGTGAAAGACAGCCTCTGAGACAGTCCTCAAAGATCCCTGCCTCCTAGTATCCACATCCTTGTGTAGTACCCGCTCACGCTGTGAGAAGGTTGGTCTGTGTGACCAACAGAGTGCTACAGAGGTGATGCGGTATGCCACTTTCCAGAGTTGGATATGAAAGGCACTCTGGCTTTCATCTTGTTGCTCTCTTGGCTTGCTCACTCTGGGGGAATCTGTGGTGTGAGCTGCCCTGAGAAGGATGGGAGCCTACACAGCCATGCGGGTGACCTAGGAGTAGATTCTCCAGCCCCAGGTGAGTCCCAGTGCAATCCCAGCCAATGGCATAACAGCCACCTCTGGGGAGATCCTGGCACCAGAATCACCCAGCGAAGCTGCTCCAGGATTCCTGACCCTTAAGAATTGTGTGAAGTCTAGAATGCTTGCTGTTTTATGCTGCTAAGTTTTCAGGTAATGGCTTATACAGTAGATAACTGATAGACCCCTCAATTTCATTCTCAGCAGACAATCTCACCTCTTACTTTACAGATAAAATAAAAGCCATCAGTTAGGAGCTCCATCTTACAGGTGCACCTTCCTCTTCACACTCCCATCCTCTCCTGTAACATGGGAGTAGCAGTCCCTCTTCCCAGGGGAGGCCATTTCCTCTCCACAGGCTTTGGATTCCAACTCTTCCTGCCTTCTCAGGGGCTTACACTACTGACTGCTGTCTTTCATATTCTCAGTTTCTTTCTGTCAACTGATATTTATTTATGCATTTATTTATTTATGTGGTACTGGGGATTGAACCCAGGGGTGTTCTGCCTCTGAGCTATACCTACCGTCCTATTTTATTTTTTGTTTTTTGGTGTTGGGGATTGAACCCAGGGACATTCTGCCTCTGAACTATACCCCCAGCCCTATTTTATTTTTTATTTGGAAACAGTATCTCACTAAGTTGTGGAAGGCCTCACTAAGTTGCTGAGGGTGGCCTCAAACCTGCAATCCTCCTGTCTCAGCCTCCCAAGTACTGAGATTACAGGTGTGTGCTATGCCTGGTTCAGTGGATTTTTCTTTTGTTTTGTTTTTTTTGGTACACGGGATTCAACCCAGGGATATTTTACCTCTGAGCTACACGCCCAGCCCTTTAAAAAATTTTTTTATTATTATTTTGAAACATGATTTTGCCCAAGTTATTGAGGGTCTTGTTAATCAACTTATTTTCAAAGATTCAACTAATTCATATGGAAGAAAGAAAGAAAAAGAAGGGAAAGGGGCCCCATTCAACCTTTCCTCATCATTCATCTACTTCCCTGTGGCATTGGTTGCTAATTACTCCCCAGTATTCACACTCTCCTTCTTGATAGTAGTAGAAAACAAACAGTTTTATCTTTGGGGGTTGGCAGCATAGGAGAAGATTTTTCTGCAGTTTCAATCTCTCAACATTATTTGTGTAATAAAAGGGAATAAAATAGCATATAATAAAATCAATGAAATGGAATAGAAAGAATCAAAATCCTTATTTGTTTAATTTACAGGAAAATTTTATATACTTAAATGTGTTCTTGTCAACCACATCCCCCCAAAACCATGTGAAAATCTCAACTAAAAAAGCTTTGAAAACAGAACATATAATAAAGGATACAAAGGCTCCTACTACAAATGTTGGGTTAAAGACATGGTTCTGGAAGGTGAACAGTGTCAGCCCCATGTAGGAGAAGATGAAATTCTCTGCCAAGAAATTGAGTAGCTCAAACAACTGAAACAAAATTTTAAAATGTTAGTCCAGCAAATAAGTTACACAATTTTAAAACATGAGCATTACTAAGATAATGAAATAGAAACTTCAATTATGGAAAGTACACACATACACCTGAAAATATGTGACTCAGAAGGGAGTAAATGTGGAGAGGACATTTCCAGTCCCAAGATAGACTGAGAAATGTTGCTCCCTCACTTCCCCAGTTGGCTTCCCTTTTCCAAATCCCCATCTTCAGTCATTCTCCTCTGACTGAAAACCCTGTCCATTTCTCTTTTGGAATGTTCCTTGTGTTCCTAACATTGCCCTAGTCTAGTTTTCATCACTTCCCACCCATCCTGCTGCAAGACGACCCTCGCTGGTATCTTTGACACCCCTTATTTCACGGTTTCAAGATACTTCCCTCTCCACAAGTTATAGATCCAGTTCTACTTCATTGATCCTGGTAAAGAGAATTACATCACCACTCCTGTATTGCTAGCTCCCTGCTACTTTACTTTCCAATGGGCTTTACCCTTTGTTTAGAGTGTAAGCCTCTGAAAGAATATGCACTACAGTCCTGCACTTGGTGCCATCCTCTGCCTCCCCACCACCACCCTACACCTAGCAATGCCGACCCAGATGTCACTATTGCAGGTATAGGAGACTTGCTGAATGAAGAAGGCCTTCCACCAACTGAGAGTCTTCTGGCCATTGTAGATATCTATCCCTGCTCGTTCCCACAAGCTCTCTGCCTCACAGGGCAGGAAAGAGGCTAAGAACAGGGGCTTCAGAGTCACAACGCCTGGGCTCAAACCCTACCTTCCCCACTTGCTAGCTACATGGCCTTGGGCAAGTTCATCCTCTTAAAGCAGAGTTTGCTTATTATGAAAAATGAGAACAAACATTAAGTATACGTTTAATTTAGCTGATTTAGTATACAATTATTCCTAATTAGTTAGTAGTAATAGCTCTACTCCATTTGTGTATCTGTGTTTTCATCTATGTTTTTACTATGTACCTGAAACTATATTAAGGACTTTATATGCATTATCTTGTTTTAATCTCACAACAACTCATGAGGTAGGTTCTACTATTACCTCTATTTTATTTCATTTATTTTTGTTTGTCTGTAGTGTTGGGGATCCAACCCAGGGTCTACTCATGCTGTGCAAGCGCTCTTCCTCTGAGCTACACCCCCAGTCCTTTTTTTTTTTTTTTTAAGACAGATCTTGATATGTTGCACAGGCTGGCCTTGAACTCTAAGACTCATGTGGTATTCCCATCTCTCAAGTAGCTGGAACTACAAAAATGAGCCACCATATCCACCATTATCTCTATTGTAAACAAATCAAATAATCCTTAGTTTGTACATGAAATTATCTGTATCAATGTAAATATTATCTATGGGGGAGGGGAAGCAGAGAGGGATACAGAGGGAAACATACACTGAATGTTGTATGCGTGCATGTATGTTTCTGTCACTCTGAAGTATAATTACAATGAACCAATAAAAAAAGTATTCAAGGCAAAAAATAAAAATAAAGGTGGTAAACCTAAAGCACAGAGAAATTATGTAACTTGCTCCTGGTTACACAGCCAGCAAGCAGCAGAACTAAGATGTGAAACAATACAGTGACTCCAGAGTCCCAGCTTTAGACCACAACACAGGGGGTTGACAAACTTTTCCTGTGAAGGGCCAGAGAGTAAATATTTAAGACTTTGCAAGATACAAGGTCTCTGCCACAACTGCTCAACCCCACCAGTGTAGCACAAAAGCAGCCATAGGCTGTATATTTTAAAAAGTGCCTGTGGCTGTGCATCAATAAAACCTTATTAATGGCCACTGATATGTGAATTCCATATAACTTTCATGGCTCAGATATTCTTCTCCTCATTTTTTCCTAATGATTAAAAAAAATTTAAACACCCATTCTTAGCTCACAGACCAGGCTGGTGAGGGCCAGATTTGGTTGAAAGGCTACACACAGTCTATGACCCCCTGCTCCACACTTCACTACCTTTTTATTTCTGCTTTGATCTGCCCATTTGCCCTAGGCCTTTCCAAATCTTCCCCATCCCTGTAGGTATACCATTTCCTCTATTGACAGCAATCCAGCTCCTGTTTCCCTCCATTCTCTGATGTCCCATATGTCATAGAATCTGAGCACATAACCTAGGATTCCTATTAGTTCTATTTATTTTATACCAAAGCTTCTAATCAGAAATGAGAATGGAAGTTCTTATCCTGTGTTTTTTTAATGCCCCCACCTTTCAACCTAGAAAAATGCTGAACCCCTACCCACAAGCTTATTTTCTTCTGTGTATTTAATGCACTCAGTTAATTTGTTCAAAGCATTTGTAATCCCAATGTATGTGCTTGGGGGGGCAGTATAGTTTCTTTTGAAGGGTTAGGGAAAGCAGAGGTCATAAAGTAAATTTGGAGCTCTAGGACGAAGAAAGGCAAAGGAACCATTGTGCCTGCTCTAGCATTGGCCCTTGCCACACTCATTTCACTCTAACTATCTGGCAAAACTGAAAGTTCCTCATTCATGTTGTAATCATTGAGTATGAACCAGTGTCTATTCCACACAGTACATTTGTTCATGTACTTATCCCACATGCCTCCTAAGAATGGAAAATTACAGGCCTAGTTCCTGCATGATTCCTTTTAGGTACCCTGCACAAGTGATCAATCAGTCCCTGACTGCTGAGTCTCCTGAAGTTCCTAGCAACAGAAGCTTTGCAGGGCCTGAGTGAAGACTAAAGGAAGTCAGTCTGTGCTCTCTCTATATGGCCCAGCAGATATAGTCAGATTAGAAGTTAATCTTACTTGTATCACACAGCAGCAAATCTAGTCAAGTCAGAGTGAGCTAAAACATTCCTCTTTTTTATGGTACTGGGGATTGAATCCAGGGGCCTTCTACCTCTAAGATATACCTCAGCCCTATTTTATTTTTTATTTTGAAACAGGGCTCCCTAAGTTACCATGTGCTGGCCTTGAGCCTGAGCTCCTCCTGTCTCAGTCTCCCAAGTACTGGGATTATAGGCACGTACCACTACACCTGGCTTAAAGCATTCCTCTTAAAATCTGCTAGACTAAGAAAACACTGAGAGAAGAAGCTGACTGACTGGTTATTAGAAGCACAATAATAACAGCCGCTGGCTATTCTGCTGACTTATCTCCACCCTAAAAGCCAACTCTCCAACCTGCCAGTATCATTTATTTAGAGTCAAAGGAAGAGCAGACATCATCTTGACCAGACAAAATTATTTTTAGGTTAAGAAAACTTCTGTTTTTCTGAAAGGAGGAAAATATATTGACAAAGTATAAAGTTTCTCTTACCTGTTTTGTTCTATGCTGGGATTCTGTGGACAAATTATTGTATGTGTAATGTGCTTGTGTGATGCCACAAAACAATACTGCAACCACACCTATAAAGACAACGAATTCCAAGTTCACTGTTATAGTTTAGATATAAAATGTCCAAGCCGGGCGTGGTGGCGCACGCTTGTAATCCCAGCATTTGGGAGGCTGAGACCGGAGGATCCTGGTTCGCGGTCAGCCTCAGCTACCTAGTGAGGCCCTTCACAACTTAGTGAGACCCGGTTTCAAAATAAAGAATAAAAAAAAATAGGGCTGGGGGTATAGCTCGAAGGTAGAATACCCCTGAGTTCAATCCCCAGTACCGCAAAAAATGAATAAATAAATAAAATAAAATAAAATGTCCCCTGGAGAAACTCATGTGTTAGGCTACATAGTCAGGTTTGGAGTTGGTACATGGCTAAATGAGGTAGATCACTTTGGAGACTGTCCCTGGACCCCTCCCCTCCCTTTTCCTCCCCTCCTCCCCTTCCTGACCACCAGGAGGTAAAAGTGGCTTTTCCTTCTCCTTCCTGCCCTAAATCTCTGCTGCCAAGCCACTTCTGCCTTGGAGCCAATCATGGACATTTGAAACCTTGGAAATTGTGAGTCTCCAATAAACTTTTCTTCCTCTAAGTTGTGCTTGTCAGGTATTTTGGTCATAGGATGAAGAAGCTAATGAAAACATTCATATTAAAGGATGGTTTCCACCTTTTTTAATGGTACTAGGGATTGAACACAGGGGTATTCTACCTCTGAGATACACTCCCTGCCCTATTTCATTTTTTATTTTGAAATAAGATCTTGCTAAGTTACTGGTCACTAACCTTGAACCTGTGATCCTCCTGTCTCAGTCTCCCACACTGGGAATATAGGCATGCACCACTGCTACAAGCTGGTTCCCAATTTTTATACTGAAGTAGATGACAACCTTAGTATTAACATTTTCATTGATTTTGGCTTACTTTGTTGAGAGGAACAACTTCCACTGAAAATTTTCTTTACATTCTCAAGTGACAGCTTAAATCCCAACCATAACAAGTATGCTCAAATACAAAAGGAGCTCATCCACTTGTACAAGTGGCTCACTAAGTCACTCCTTGTGAATGTTTACAATCAAAAGGATAAGGTAACCCACCTGTGAAACCCCATGCTTCAGCCAAGAGGAAAGTGCTCCAGGACATCAGGAAGAATAAGCCTGTCTCCAGCAATTGGAACTCCCTCAGTTTGGTGAACTTTGTCACGTAAGATAGTTAAGCCTGGTAACAAGATCTTGGAATACAGAAATGCGGCTAGAAAAATAATAATCAAAGCAAGACAACCATGAAAGCAAGAGAAGAGCTCTCTAGCCTCTCTGCCACAAAGGCCACAGAATAAGGAGACACTAAAGGTGAATAAATTCTCAAAGCAAACATCTTCCTGAGGAATCCACTGTATTCCCTTTAGTGAGGAAGTGTCACAGCTTAGCTATTCCTACTGCTTTATGGGTATCACACACCTTGCCAAAAACCACAGAGGCAAAAAACAGGTAGAGATGAGAACAGATTTGATATATAACATACTAACTTTGCCTTTTAGCCCAATATAAGACAGCTTCCATAACTCTATCAATTTACATTTACAAAAGCATGTTCTTCCATGAGATTTCACACTTATTTGACTCTAACCCACCTGTGATATAGAGAATTCATTCCACAATGAAGAAACAGAAGCATTTCACTCACTTATACCAGTCTAAAAAGTATTTGTTAGTTGACAGTGAGAGGGCCTACGCCAATTTGTGACAAATTTTGGACTAGAATATAGAGTCACTTCAGCAACTAAGTAGCAAAACAAAATGTATCTCCTACCCTCAAAGAACCTATAATGGGGACGAGATATTGCCTGTGTTGTTTCTTTCTTTGTGAGTTTTATGGCACTCGATCTCAGCTTGCTCATAAGAAGCCATGAGAGAACTCTCTTCCAGCACAGAGCTAAAGTATATCAAACTCAGAGACTCTTGAAAATGTACCATGCATTTGTTTTACATGAGAATATCTTAGAAGATTTATAGCTGGAAATTCTAGAGATCATTTAGTCCCACTCAACTTTTCTACTGTCCCTGCCCTCCACTTTCCTACAAGGAGATTCAAAGGATGAAATGCCAAAGCTTCTGACATGTTTGTATCTGCCACAATGCCAATAGCTACAGGGAGCCAGGGGCCACATTTGCCTTGTTTACCTTTGATCCCCAGAGCACAGCATCTGGCATGTAGCAGGCAATCAAGAAATGTCTTTTGAAAGAATACAAGAATGACCTGCCTAGTATTTCTAATAGCTAACTAGTGGCAGTATCAGGATACAACACAGGGCCTCTGGACTCTCAGCCCAGGGCTCTCAAGCACAAAGGTTAAAATTAGGAGAGCTGGGATTAACTCCTATATATCTTTAGCCAGGAACTCTATTTTGTTCATATGACATTATGGTTATACATTTTGTGTTTATCCCATTAAAAAAAAAGCAGAAGACTGCAAGGCTGACGTGCAGCATTGAACACCCACAGGCTCTTTGGAATATCTTTGTATCAGTTAATCCATAACCTTAAAATTTACCCCTACAGGGAATCCAGTGTCTAATTAGATTATGGTAGTGAAAGTTTTAGGACATCAAGCCCTATGCAAAACAAGGAAATTCTTTAATTTACTTATTGGCAAAGATCACTGCTTCAGGTTGTCAGACCAAGTACTTGGTTATAAGGTTAATGATTCTAACATAATTCCAATCATGGAACTAGGAGAAATCATGGATAACAGTGTCCAACTCCTTCATTAGGTTAACAAGAAAAGACAAATACAATAAAAGGATATTAAAGCTGTCACCACTCCAGTAGCAGCACCCATTGCAAAAGATCCACTGAAGATCCCAAGAAAGATCCCAATAGACTTGAACATGGCTGTGACATCAAAGGTGTGACTGTTGTCTCCAGCTGGCTGGTAGGCCACTATTGAGCTGAAAAAAAAGAGGATGTTCTTACTTCTAGAAACAACTTGTACTTCAAAAATGTTACCCAGTATAGAACTTGAAAGATGAAATTAGAGGGAGAAAAAAACAAACTTTTGAATTTGAATTGCCAAAATAAGGGCAAAAGGATGCCAAAAACCCCCACAGTGTATCCAGCTAACAAGAAAACTCAAGCTTTTCCCTAAATGACAACTCAGGATGTAGAACATTGTAAAGGCCTTTATATAAAAGTTGTACTGAGCCTTTTCTCCTATCCTTTGTACTATTCTTTTGTGATTCTGTTGAAGAATTACTAGTCCTGACTGCTCCAACGTCTTAACATTCTAATGGGAATAAACTAATGAAAATCCCACTTGTTTCCTTCCAGCAGAGGCCTAAGAATATAAAGAAGATTGCCCAATACTTCATCTGGTCACATTTTGTTTTCCAATGGGGGAAAAAGTGACTGAAAGACCCTTCCAACTTTTAGAATACCAGAATGGGCCTAATGTCTAATATCTATTCACTCGCTACAATGAACTTTTCTAGGAAAAAAAGGGCTTGAAAGGCAGTCCAATGAATTAGAATCCACTCAACAGTACATTGAGCATGCCTAGCTGGATCTTATACCCCAAACTTCTGAAATAAGGCAGGCAATTACAGGGGACACTCTCCATCTTGAACTCACAGTCTGAACCTGGTTTGAAAAGCTTCTTTTATAACAGTCACCCCAAGAAATAGAACTGGCTGAGAAAATAGCTCTTGCTAGCAGGTCTCTGGCAACAGTGCTTACCATTACTAAATCAGTCCTCATCTTAGTTAATTGAGGTACTAGTGTTATAAAAAGCCCAGACTCAAAAGCATCATACAAGTCAAGTCAGAGAAAAGAAGGAAGAAAAACACATTCCTAAGAATATAATGAATTCGTCCTGTGTTTACTGCAATGTTTTTCCTGGTTTGAGGCTTGCTATACCATGTACAAGTTCTTTTCATACCTTCCAAGTTAAATTTAAAAATATCTCAGATAAAACTAAAATTTTCTACCTTGTATCTATTTTATTGCAGTACAGGACCACCATTAATTTCTGGCAGTAGTATCACTAAATTTTCAAGACTCAATCTAAATTCAAAATTATAAGCATTTATGTTTAAAAATTCAAAGTAACCAGATTATTTCAGGAACAGTAGATTTAATATTGACTTGATAAATATAAAATAGTCTTTAATATCATGCTCCCTTACCTACACATAAAGGGTCCCACCACTATAAATGAGATTTGAACATAATGTAACACTAAAATATAGTAGCTGCCTGAAGAAAAAAAAAGGATATTGCATCAACCAACTTCTTTCTCCCTGGCAATATTTTCCAAGATGCTGACTGGAACAGAATATCTATGCCATGCCTCCTGAGGTTGCTTTCCCTGGATGAGTTCAAGTAAATTCAACATTGGCACTAATTATTTTATTACTTAATCACTGAAATGCTTAAGAATGCTTGGAAAACATGAAGGGCTAACAATCGATGAGAGGTTTGTTTTCTTCTGTTTTAAGTAAATGCTGGCCTCTAGATTGAAATCTTAACTTGTCTTTTCCACATCAGTTCACCATTTTATCTTTTTTGTGTATGTGGTCCTGGGGATAGAACCCAGGGGTATTCTATCTCTGAACTACACTCCCAGCCCTATTTTATTCTTTTTTTTTTAATTTTGAAACAAGTTCTTACTAAATTGCTCAGGGCCATGCTAAGTTGCTGAGGCTGGCCTCGAACCTGTGATGCTCCTGTGTCAGCCTCCCAAGTACTGGGATTACAGATGTGTACCACCACATCTGGCTCACCATTTTATTTTGAGGCATCAACATCTTTATGAATATTTTTTAAATCTAGAAAGTAATAAAATGTACAGTTTGGGGTGGAAATCATTCTTATTTCCTTATTTCTTCCCCCTTTCTTACATGTATACTACTTCATATTTAGTTATAGTCTTAGTGAACATAATTTTGAATTATGTTTCTTCAACCAACAATGATCACCATTTTTTAAATTTCAAAATGGTCAAAATGGAAATAGTATACTTTATTTAACCATTTGCTCATGGTTAGATATTTAAAAGTTCCTCCTAATAATTTTGCTTCTATTATAACAGCATGAAAGGACATCTTTGTGATTTTTACATATTTTGGACTATTTCCTTGTGCTGCATTCCCAGAAAGAGCATTATCATACCTGTGGCTCTTTTTATATATTGCTCAACTGCTTTCAGTAAGATCCTCATTACATTTTTGGAGGGCAATATGTCAATATCTCTCAATTTTTTAATGATCATACCCATCGGCATAAACATTCTACCTTTTAAAAAGTATCCTACATGGTCAAGTACTTGCCCAGTATTTGCAAAACCCTGAGTTCAATCCCAGCACCACAACCTCCCCCACCAAAATATTCTACAAGAAAAAGTACCTTACAGGAATACTCTCAAGGATTCAGAGATTTACACATCAATATGCTCACTGCAATGGTAGTCATAATAATGTTACAATAGAAAACACCAAATGGAGCCGGGCATGGTGGCACACACTTGTAATCCCAGCATTTGGGAGGCTGAGACCTGAGGATCCAGGTTCACGTCCAGCCTCAGCTACCTAGTGAGGTACTCCGCAACTTAGTGAGATCCTGTTTCAAAAAAAAAATAGGGCTGGGGGTATAGCTCAGAGGTAGAATGCCCCTGGGTTCAATCCCCAGTACCGCAAAAAAAAAAAAAAAAAAAGAAAACAACACCAAATGGTTTGGGGGTATAGCTCAGAGGCAGGGTGCTTACCCAGCTTACGCAGCACTCATAAGGCACTGGGTTCCATCCCCACACCACAAATATGAGTGAATAAACCTGTCAAACATTAGTTGATAGGGACTGGTAAATTTGTAGTATATCCAGAGAATGGGATAACAGAAACATTAATATAGCACAATATCCAAGTGAAAATGGAAAGTTACAGCAAAGTTCATACAGTACTATACCTTTTCTGTTTAAAAATTTATATATATCTCCTAATTTATATATATATATTCATATATATTTATCTATCTATCTATCTATATATATATATATATATACATATATATCTCCTAATTTTAAAAGTCTGAATGGAAATCTTAACTTTTTATTTCTGAGCTGAAATTTCAGGACTTTTCTACTTTCTAAGTTGAATACTTTGAATTCTTCTCACAAACATCTGTTAATTCTATTATACTAAATAATAAAATATATATCAATTTCACTGTTATCAACAATGTATGAGTGGTCTAGGTTCACTACATCAGGTTTCTCAACCCAGCATTGTTGATATTTGGGGCCAGGTAACTATTTGTTGGCTGTGGGGGTGCTATTTTGGGCAATGAAGGTCTCTACCCACCAGATGCCAGTAGCAACCTCCTCCCATTCATGGTAACCAAAATGTCTCTAGATATTTTCAAACCTCACTGGAAGGGGTTAAAGAACTGCCCTAGCTAAGAAAGTCTGCGTTATGCTACTACTAGTAGTAACTACTGTCATTAATAATTTTATCTTACTAATTGAATAGGTAAAAATGGCCAGATATTTTAATATGTATACCTCTGGTAACTAGTGAGGTTAAAATGTTATCTATGTTTACTTGTATAAAGTAATACATAACCTAATTGATATATATATATATATATATATATATATATATATATATATATATGCATTCAGTGGAATACTATGCATCTCATACTTCATTATATTACTATAATATAGGTCTACTTCACACAGCAATGTATAAAGGAACTACATTAAAAATATTAACTTTTTTTTAACAAAAAGAATTGCTAAAGCTGGGCATGGTGGCACACGCTTGTAATCCCAATATTTGGGAGGCTGAGGCTGGAGGATCTGGGTTCGAAGCCAGCCTCAGCTACTTAGTGAGGTCCTCCACCACTTTGTGAGACCCTGTTTCAAAAAATGAATAAAAAATAGGGCTGGAGTATAGCTCAGAGGTAGAATGCCCCTGGGTTCCATCCCCAGTAAAAAAAATAAAAAAAAATAAATAAAGGATTGCTAACCTAATGGGTTCAAAAAACAAAAAAATCCAACATAAATTTAAGCAAGAGTTGCCTTAATGTAATTGCCAAACAGAACTCTTTGGAAAGGGGTCCCCTCCCTTTTGATGCAAAACTGCTTAAACAGAATATACATAGTAGATAATCATCAAACTAAAAGAGTGTAACACAAAGTTATATGTATTATATATCACACTTTAAAAAATATCAAAGGTCAATGAAAGTAATGATCAACATATCTCTGAGCATTCCAGGTAGTAACCTCCTCTAGCCTGCAACACAACTGGTTTTCCTTCAGCTTTTCGGCAAGAATTCATTTGCTCCACTCCATTAAGACATTTATACAGGTTACAATTCCCTGTGCATGATGCTCTCTAGATACAGCCCTCTTCCTCAAGGGTTCCACCAGAAGATGCAATGAGTTAACTTATATCCTGTCAATCCAGAATGGTGCCAGCTATATACAATCCTTAGGAGAATTAAGAAAGGAATAACTCAAAGCTGGGCATGATGGTGCATACCTCTAATCATAATATGTGGAAGGCTGAGACAGAAGGATCACAGGTTTGAGGACAGCTTCAGCAACTTAGTGAGGCCCTCAGCAACTTAGTGAGACTCTGTTTCAAAATAAAAAATAAAATAGGGCTGGGGGTATAGCTCAGAGGTAAAATGCCCCTGGGTTCCATGCCCAGTACCACATAAACAAACAAACATACGGAACGGAATCATTCAAACTGAGCCCAATGGTGTATGTCTGTAATCCCAGTTACTTAGGAGGCTGAGGCAAAAAGACAAGTTCAAGGCCAGGCTGGGCAACTTAGTGAGATCCTGTCTCAAAATAAAATTAAACATTTTTTTAAAAGGCTGGGGATGTAGCTCAGTGGTAGAACATTTACCTAGCATGCTCTAGGTCCTGAGTTCAATGCCCAGTGCCCAAAACAAAGGAATCACTCAAATCCTTTTCTGTAAGGCTTCTTCTCTCACAGAACCCTGTTTAAGAAAGGCTGCAACAGTACAAGTATGGCCCTTTGTGAGAAGTGCTACAGAAATGGCTTTCGCTTCTTAACACGTTTATTCTTCACCACTGATAGACCCATCTTTTTTTTTCCCTTTAACACTAGTCAACCTCTCCTAAATTGCAGAAAATGGGTTACTTTATAACTGGAAATACTAAGGCATAGCGCATATCAGTTTAAGATAGGACCAGACCAGAAAAGAAATTTTCTGACTGCCTCTTAGTCCATTAGGACAAGGAGAATGAGCACTTATTAGTAAGATGATTAACAGTAGAATAACTGTCTGAGATAGAGAACTCATGCTAAAAGTAATTGCCTGTACCTTATTCTCTTCACTTAGTACTGCTGATGATCTCACATGTACCTATGTACTGGAAGCTTCAACAATCTTCATAGCTTCATTTTTTATAACACGTAAATAACAACCACACTACCTATTTCTTCCTCCCTTCATAGAATACACAACTTTTGTTTTTTACTGTCATCATTGAAGGTGCTTATGTTCAGTGTCAGTAATAGCTACAGCCTTTGCATTTTCTTTCTTAAACTTATAATAGTTGTAGACAGCTGCAAAAATTTCTGGCAGTAAACACGGCAGGGAGGGAGCAACATTTACATATACTACATTCATGAAAAAGGATTTGACCTTTTGTACATCATCGTATACAACATTTAAGGGATTAGTGTAACACTGCAGAAAGGATAATTTCCCACTCTGTAGTTAGGCAATGGGGGCTGATTAATCAGGCTATGCAAACCAGAAGGGATGACTTATTGCTCTTTTTGGGTTTTTTTGTTTTTATTGTTGTTGTTGGTCTTGTGTGTTTGTGGTACCTCTGAGCTATACCCTTAGCCCAATTTTATTTTTTTGAAACAGTCTTACAAAGTTGCAGAGGGATTCCCTAAGTTGCTGAGGCTGGCTAGGAACTTAGTATCCTATCAACCTTATATCCTATCCTGTCTTGGCCTCCCAAGTACTGGGATTACAAGTAGCTTGTGCCACCACGCCCAGCCTTATTGCTCAGTTAATGAAGTAGAAATTAAGGACATAAATAAAAATAAAGGGAAAATGTAAAGGGCTTATACTTCTCTCTCACAGAAACTTGTGGCATGAAGTAAAGGCAATTGTCTATATGATTAGGTAGGCAGGAGTGAGTTCCTCAATGCTTCTTCCACCTACAAACACCTTAAAATAACATGTATATTAACTTCTCACTTGATAATTGTCTTCAATTAAAAGTATATTACTTAATACTTTTAAAGATGAAAATTTTTCTAAAATGATTATGTTAAATAAGAGAAACACAAATTAAACTTTAATGAGTTATTTCTCAATTATTAAGCTGGTAAAAGATAAATGTTTGACAAATATAGTGTTGATGAAGCTATGAAGAGAGAACCCTGTAATTTAATGGCTAAAGCATAATGTGGTTCAATTCCTTTTACAGGCAATTTAGCAATGTTTAACAAAATTGCACATGTATTTACCTTTAAACCAACCACCAATCTCACTTTTAAGAATGTATCCCACCATATACCTATGTATGTACAAAATAAAGGATGTCCAAGGTTAATCACTGCAACACCATTCAGACTATAAAAAGACTGGAAACACTCCAAGTATCCAGCAATGAAACTGAGCAAATGAACCATAGTACAGCTCTCACATAGAATATTCCATAATTACAAAGAATGAGAAGTCTCTGTGGATGTGGTAACACCACCATAATATATTTATGTTCTCATACATATACGCTGTAGGTTAACTTTCAAAATAAGAAATGAAGGTAGTGTACTTGATTAGCATGCATGAGGCCCTGGGTTTGATCCCCAACATGGCAAAAAGTAAAAATAAAAAATAATAAGAAATATGAGGTGAATAAGAATATTAATTCGCTACTTGCATTTGAATAAAGAAAGAGTAGGATGCATAAGAAATTAATAAAAATTGTTTGCTCTAAGGAGCTGAGGAAACAGGTGGATGAAGAAAAAAACATGTTTCTGTACAAATCTTTTTATAGTTTTGATTTCTGAACCATCTGAATATATTATCTATTCAAAAATTATTTAATTTAAGCCGAGCGTGGTATCGCATGCTTGTAATCCCAGCATTTGAGAGGCGGAGACTGGAGGATCCGGGTTTGTGGCCAGCCTCAGCTCTCAGCTACCTAGTGAGGCACTCCACAATTTAGTGAGACCCAGTTTCAAAATAAAGAATAAAAATAGGGCTGGGGGTATAGCTTGAAGGTAGAATGCCCCTGAGTTCAATTCCCAGTACCGCGAAAAAAAAATAATTTAAAAATAAAACATTCAAGCTGGGTGTGGTGGCGCACGCTTGTAATCCCAGTACTTGGTAGGCTGAGACCAGAGGATCCAAGTTTGAGGCCAGCCTCAGCTACTTAGTGAGGCCCTCTGCAACTTAGTGAGACCCCGTTTCAAAATAAAGAATAAAAAACAGGGCTGGGGGTGTAGCTCGGAGGTAGAATGCCCCTAGGTTCAATCCCCAGTACCGCAAAATAAATAAATAAATAAAGACATCCATGTTATAATTTAAAAACAGATTTATAAAGTTATATAGACACTACAATTATAACTATATCAAACTATCAAATAAATTCTCAAATATATGCCGGGTATAGAGGTTGAGATAGGAGAATTGCAGGTCTAAGGCTAGCCTCAGCCACTTGGTGAGGTTCTCTGTAACTTAGTGAGACTCTGGTTCAAAATAAAAATAAAAATGGCTGAGGGTGTAGCTCAGAGGTAGAAGGTAGAATGCCCCTGGGTTCAATTACATATATATATAAAAGCCCGGCGTGGCAGCACATGCCTGTAATCCTAGTACTTGGGAAGCTAAGGCAGGAGGATTATTGCAGGTTTGAGAATAGCCTTAGCAAGTAGTTAGACTCTTACCAACCTAGTAAGACCCTGTTTCAAAATAAAAATGAAAAAAAAAAATAGGGCAGTGTGTAGCTCGGAGGCAAAGTGCCCTGGACTTAATCCCCAGTACCAAAAACAATAAAAATGAAAAGGGCTAGAGTATAGGTTCAACACCCAGCAGCCAAAATATATATATGGAAGAGTAAAGGAAATGTCCTATGATGTTTACATAATTGTTTTGAGGTGGTGGGAATATATACCACGTTTTCTTCCTTGCATTTTCCAAGTTATCTATAAAGTATGTATTTCTTCTGCAAGAGGGAAAAAAACTTAGGTCTTCCCAATGGTTCTATTCATAATGCAAATTAGTCTAAGTGACTTTCAGTTCCTAGTACCCTCATATGTAACATTCAGAATATAATAAGAGAACAAAAACTTACGAGGACAGCACAATGGCAACAGCATCATTGAGGACACTTTCACCAAAAAGAAGTGCGTAGAGTTCCACATCAACTTGAAGCTCATGGAATATGGCAAGAACAGTCACTATCAAGTAGAAAGAGTGAGGAATATTTAGACATTACAAATATAACATGTTCCCCTCAATAGCTGATTATAATAGTACTTAGAAATTATTTTTGTCCACTTTTTGTGTGGTACTGGGGATTGAACCCAGGGACATTCTACCTCTGAGCTACACCCCCAGCTCTATTATTTTTTATTCTTTATTTTGAAACAAGGTCTCACTAAGTTATGTAGAGCCTCACTAAGTGTAGCTGAGGCTGGCCACAAACCTGTGATCCTCCTGTATCAGCCTCTCAAGTACTAGAATTTCAAGCATATGTCACCACACCTGGCTTCTTTCACTTTTTAATCTTCTCTTACCATATTAAAGATTCAGTGGTATCATTATCACTGAATATATCTCCCCCCCCCCCGTTCTCTCTTCTCTCTCTCTGCCAAAAATGCACTTGGGAGACTGAGATCGGAAGATCTGGGTTCGTGGCCAGCCTCAGCTACTTAGTGAGACCCTGTTTCAAAATAAAGAATAAAAATAGGACTGGGGATGTAGCTTTGGAGGTAGAATGCCCCTGGGTTCAATCTCCAGTACCAGAAAGAAAAAAAAAAAAAAAAACAGCCAAAAATACCCTTGGAGGACTGAGTTGGCCTGCACTCTTCATACAAATATTAATAATCTGGTTTTGTATATTTCTTTTTCATAAGCAATATATTCAAAATTTCTTATAGACCAGGTAACCATTAATGTTTAATGAAGAAGAACACTATGAAAAGCATCTCCTGTTGCAAACACCCTTTTTTCCCTTGGAGCCTTAAAACTCACTTCTATTTGACTTGCAAATTGCAAGTACACAGGGTTAGCAAATATTGTAGGAAATGAAAACACAAATTTCATTTTTGGTTGGGGAAAAATTTATGACCAGAATTACAGCTGCCATATTTAACTGAAGAAGCCAACTGTCAGGATATTATAGCTTGAGAAGAAAAAAACCCACAAAAACCCATCTTCTAGGGAAGCGATATATCAAAATTCTTAGAAAAATCAGATAAGATTGGAAATTGTATTATAACTTTAATTGCAAGTCATGTATAGCTCACCCATTAAACAAACCCAAGCAGACATGAAAAATTAATATAACGGGAGAGCCGTTTCAAATGCCAACCATAAAAACATGAAACTTACATTTTATTTATTTATTTATTTTTATTTTTTTTTGCGGTACTGGGGATTGAACTCAGGGGAATTCTACCTCCGAGCTATACCCCCAGCCCTAGTTTTTATTCTTTATTTTGAAACCGAGTCTCACTAAGTTGCGGAGTGCCTCACTAGGTAGCTGAGGCTGGCCGCGAACCCCGATCCTCCGGTCTCAGAAACTTACATTTTAAAAGATATAATTTCTATTGCAAAGCACTGTACCTGGAATATGTTGATACCACGACTTATCAAAAGAGAGAAAGAGGATGGAATTTGTAGAATTTGGAAAAGAGAATCTGAGAATCTATGGTTTACCCTTTAGAAAGTTAACAATTGCAAAATAATAGAACTGGGGCAAGTGCCTACATAATTCAGAAAAAAATATGAAACTATTTATATAGGCAAAAGTTTCTTGCTTGAGTTGTTCAGACAATAGTCCCACTAAACCAAAACCAAAAGGTTGAAGCAACACAATCAGTCCAATCAATGTAAGATTTCTCATAGGCTTTGACAAGTTGAGGAGCTTGCTTCCAGTGAAAGTACACAGAAACCAGAGGTCACTGGCTTAAACCAAAAGGAATCATAAATTATTTTTCCATAATTGGAAGATACAGTGCAAGGGAAGTACCTAATCATGAATTCTACACCTTAAAGAAACATCCATATGTGCTTTGACTGGAAAACAACACATGAAGTAGTTCAGCTCCACTCAATGTAAAATGTACCTGGGTCTGTTGCTGATACGATGGCACCAAACAGCAGGCAATCTGTAAAGTAAAAATCTCCTGCAAGTTGTCCCATTACTTTCATTAGCGTGACACAGCCGTACATTATTGATCTGTTCAATAAACAAATTCTTGCTTTAGAAAAAAAATCAACTGTTAAAGAAGTTAGAATACAATCAGAATAAGAAGATGGATCCATTAGAGTATTCTGTGATTGACCCCAATTTAAATCATGGCATTTAAATATGGTTAATATCCTGGCCTTAAGGAAAATTCAACCAACTTATTCCCAATATGAATGTATTTTACTGCAAAAGTCCTTAAACACATTCAGAAATATAATACCACATAAATCAAAACTTATTATTTTAGAATTTTAATTTGAAGGTGGAAAAGTATTTCAAGCTTCAAAGCTAGGCGTGGTGGCACACACTTGTAATCCCAGTACTTGGGAGGCTGAGATTGGAGGATCCGGGTTCGCCACCAGCCTCAGCTACTTAGTGAGGCCCTCTGCAACTTAGCAAGACCCTGTTTCAAAAATAAAGAATAAACATAGGACTGGGGGTGTAGCTCGGAGGTAGAATGCCCCTGGGTTCAATCCCTAGTACTGCAAATAAATAAATAAATACATACATACATACATACATACATACATACATACATAAAAATAAAAAGGTATTTCAAGCCTCAAATGCTTACCCAATAACAAAACAAGAAATCGCTGTTCCAAGAAAAGCATATGCTAGGATGGATCCGAGGTTCCGAAAGAAATGTCTCTGACAAAAAAAAAAAAAAAAAGTTACAATGGGTTAGAATATTTACCAAGTGTTTGAAATGTACAGGCATAAATTTCAGCATCTAAAAAGGATAAGGAAAGGAACCAGGAAAATGACCTGTTTCTAAAGTCTCAAATAAGCCGGGCGTGGTGGCGCATGCTTGTAATCCCAGCATTTGGGAGGCTGAGACCGGAGGATCCGGGTTTGAGGCCAGCCTCAGCTACCTAGTGAGGCATTCCGCAACTTAGTGAGACTCGGTTTCAAAATAAAGAATAAAAAATAGGGCTGGGGGGTATAGCTCGGAGGTAGAATGCCCCTGAGTTCAATCCCCAGTACTGCAAAAAATAAAAAAAAATAAAGTCTCAAATAAGAGACCCTCGATAAACAAAGAAGTTGATTTAACCGAAGGGGATGGATGGGAGTGGGGGGACACCCTAATGTACATCAAGGTTACTCACTAAACTGAACTTGAGAGGGAGGGAGGGAAAGGGACCGGGGTGGGAATTTGGGAAGGGGTCAAATGAGAAATGTGGGCACATATGTCGTTATCAATTTGTACCTAACAATGATGTATGCTTACAATGCATGAATAATAATAAAAAAAATTACAAAAAAAGTCTCAAATGTTATAAAGCCCATGGAAAGTTTAAAGTTGTTCAAAATGTATGAAATGCAAAAGCACTTACCCTTTTTAAACTATAACCTGCATAAAATATGATAGGAGGAAGTAATATGTTGAAAAATACTTCTGGATCAAAAGTAACCTGTTAAAATAAAGAATTATTTTAGATTAATGCCCTTAGAAGACCTTATACTACATTATCAAACTATCAAAAGAAAAAAGATTAAATGAGCTGGGCATGGTGGTGCACACCCGTAATCCCAGTACTTGGGAGGCTGAGATGAGGATTGCAGATTTGAAGCCAGCTTCAGCAATTTAGTGAGACTTTCATCAACTTTGCAAGATCCTGTTTCAAAATAAAAAGGGCTGGGGGTGTAGCTTGGAGATAGAATGCCCCTGGGTTTAATCTCCAGTACCCAAAACAAACAAACAAACAAACAAACAAAACAAAAAAGATTAAATGTTAAACAACAAGAACATTACTATGTTATCTCCAAATTATTTCATATAGAGAGTCTAACACATCCATGCCTTAGGCACATAAGAAATTTTGTATGCTCTTTTTCTTGTAAAAAAATTTCCTTTAAGATAGCTGTGATTTTACTTTTCAACCAAATGACAAGACATTGGTGTTGGAATTATCAATTAAGCCATATAGATGGGAAATAGGTAAAAAGTATAAAAATTAAAAGTGTTAAAATGTGTTAAGATTAAAAATCTTAAAAATAGGAGAATGCATGAATATAGTTTTGCTTTAAACAACATACCTAAAACTGGTAACATAGAATTTGGAGGTATGTCATTATTGTTGGCAAGAGTAAACACATGATACATAGGTGATGTCTCTAAAGCTATATAACATAATACTGAGGTAAAATCTTTCTGCACAACTCATAGTTCTAGCCTATTCATTAAAAGCATATTTGCTATTATAATGCAGATACCCTCCTCTGTTCATAAGGATAGAGAATATGATAAGAACACAAAGAAATTATACACATATCCAAGCTGAAACTTAGTTTACTAGAATTATTTTTTTTGTTTCTTTGTTTTTGCAGTGCTAAAGATTAAACACAGTAGAACTCTACCACTAAGCTACATCTCACTCCCCCAACCCTCTTTCTTTTTATTTGAGACAAAGTCTCACTAAATTGTCCAGGCTGGCCTTGGACTCAGGATTCACTTTCCTCAGTCTCCTGAGTAACTGGGGTTGTAGGCACACAATAAAGCCTGGCAGTTTACTAGAACTTTTAAGGAATTGGAGTTTTCTACTAGTGGTGAGAATTCTTGCTGCAAACCAGTTTAAGTTAATGGGAGATTTTAAAAGCATTAAATATGGTCAGGAACACATGTAGCTATAAAAATCAAGTCCTGCTAATGTAGAAGACAAGAGAAATAGAGGCAAATAGCCAATGGTGGGCGAAACAAATAGATATGTGTAAGTTGACACTGAGAAGCTTTATGAAAAAACTGAGTGGGATAGGAGAGAGCAGCTCCAGGAATGTCTGGGAGCCAGTATGATTGCTACCCAACCTCCTATGTAATGCTTTCCAGCATGGTATACTAACTGAGGCTCATACTACAGCCCTTGAAGTTGTACCAGATTATGAATCAAAGAAAGGTTCAATTGTGCTCAATATAGAACACAATCAAGACAGGTAAGAATTAAAGGAAATTTTAATGGAATACTTTAATCAAATAAGCTCAATGTATTGAAGTATTCTAAATTTGTATGGACCATGTGTAAATTGAAAGAAACACTTATAAATTCTGCTTAACTCAATTCTGGTCACTATTACAACAATTGTGAACAACAGAGTGAAACAAAAGGGTTATGGCAGTCAATCAGAAAATAGGATGTATAAAATAGTTATTTCCTTACATCATTATATTTATTAACTGAGGTTACTGCACTTTCAAAGCCAAATTATTTTAAATATCAAAAATTCATTCTTAGCGGACGTGGTGGCACATGCTTGTAATCCCAGCATTTGGGAGGCTGAGACTGGAGGATCTGGGTTCGC
Source organism: Graphiurus murinus (assembly GCA_004027655.1). Lineage (NCBI taxonomy): Eukaryota > Metazoa > Chordata > Mammalia > Rodentia > Gliridae > Graphiurus > Graphiurus murinus. The sequence continues at coordinate 31,087 of PVLC010003320.1, read as the reverse complement.
GGCCAGCCTCAGCTACCTAGTGAGGCATTCCACAACTTAGACCCCGTTTCAAAATAAAGAATAAAAAATAGGGCTGGGGGTGTAGCTCAGAGGTAGAATGCCCCTGCGTTCAATCCCCAGTACCGCAAAAAAAAAAAAAATTCATTCTTTCAGAAGTACTTTATTGCTACTTATATTACTTATATGCTTTTAAGAAAATCCACAGATCCCCTTTAAGTGCAAACTTACCTTTCTAAGCATTTCATTATCTTGAACATTATTGAGTTCATGTGAGCTAATCTCTCCTTTCAGCATATACTCATAAAATTTTCCGCTAACATTTACCAACAAGGTAGTTGGACTTGACTGTATTTCACAGCTCAGGGTCACATTATTTACATCACTTGGAACATGGATGCCATACCGAAGCACAAGGCCCACCAAAAGACCTGGAAGAAAACAAAAAACAAAAATGTAAGCTCTTCTTGCAGACAGAGATCACTTACTTGCACCCCACACATACCTCTGAGTTGACAGCAGAAAATTTCTGACTATGGTCTTCTGTGGTTCAGAACCAATTTTTAGACCTAATGCAACTACAGTTTAAAGTATTACTAAATTCATGCATCCAAGAGCACAATATTCATTAATCACTGGAAGAGGAGGGAAAATATTCTCTAGGGTAATAACACAGATAACTACATTTCCAGATCAATATATAAATAAGTGATGAGGACAGTAACAAAATGAGAAAATACCTCCAAATCATCTGTACACAGAATATGCTCTAAGGTAAATGCAGTCATGTTAGAAATGTGTTTTTTTTTTTAAATCTCTCTCCATCAATTCACAAGACTTAAACACATACATTTCCCAATGTTTATTCCCAAAGCATATGACTGGCAATAATATACATTTAACAAATTAGAAAATCAATATATTATTTGTAGATTGATTGAATTCTTCTACTACTAAAAGGGTGTATTTAAAATTTAAAACACCTGTTTCAATCTGGTGCTATGAAATCAACATATTTCTAGGACTTCACCTGGATCATTCTATTGATATTCAAGGAAGCATAATGTTCTATGTTCTATAAAACTATATTGACTAACTGCAACTGCTTAATAACATCTTGGGTAAAGTTTATGCTTTTAAATTATACAATCCAGTGGTCTTCAGTATATTCACAAAGTTATATATCAATCATCACCATCTAATTTCAGAATATTTTCTTCACTCCAAAATGAATCAAGATAGTCCCTTTCTCTCCAGCTCCAACCCCCCAGCTCTTGGCAACTACTCATCTTTTTTTCTCTATGGACTTGTCTATTCTGGACATTTCATATAAATAGGATCATATAATACATGGCCTTTTGTGTCTGGCTTCTTTCACTTAGTATGTTTTCAAGGTTTACCTATAGCGTAGCATGTATGAGAACTTCGTTTTCATGGACAAATAATATTTCATTCTATGACTATACCTCAACTGCAAACTGAACCCAAACCTTTGGAACTTTCTTCAACACCAAGATGCACAATATATATCACTGTTAGCTACATTTTACCTTCCAGTGGCTTTTCATTTGGACCAGCCAGCCATTCTTTTAAGATTATATAAATAGAGTACTATGCTAAGTAGGTCCCCAGGGCTCTGATGTAAGCAAAGTCCCTCATTTAATGAGTTCTCAGTCCAGTTAGTGGAAACAGACTGAATAATCACAATACAACATATACATGTACACAAGGGGTAACAAAAACAGAAAAGAGAAGCCAGGTATGGTGACACACATCTGTCATCCCAGTACTTGGAAGGCTGAGGCAGGAGGACTGCGGGTTTAAAGCCAGTCTCAGCAACTTAATGAGGCCCTCAGCAACTTAGTGAGACTGTTTCAAAATGAAAATAAAATAGGGCTAGGGGTATAGCCCACAGGTAGAATGTTCCTGGGTTCAATCCCTGGTAATTAACACACACACACACACACACACACACACACACACACACACACACAAAGAGATACATAACCAAGATAACCAAGCCTAAGGTAGTGGGACATTAAAGAAAGTCTTTCCAGTGGTGTCACCTGAGCAGGTAGCAAAATATAAGAAAGAGTATATTCCAGAGAGGGGAATAGTAGTATATATCTAGTCAAGGAAGGAGATAACACAGCCCACTCAGGGACTCACAAGTAGTTCAGTATGGCTATCTTATGAGGTGACAAGAGGTTTGAAATATCTGCAGGAGTTGAATCATAAAAGACTATGCATACTGGGGAAGGGATTTTAGAGTTTATTCCAAAAGCAAATGGAAGTCATAGAAGGGGTTCTACAGAGGGGTTTGACATCAGATTTCTATTTTAGAAAGATTAGTCTAGACTACAGAAGGTCTGAAAGGCCAGCTAGGTGGCCAGTGCAATCATTCAGGCGACAAGAGCTTCGGATCTAAGAAATGGAGTTTTAGAGCATACCGTATTTCAGAAGGATTTGATGACTGAGTAGAATAGGCTAGAGGAAAGGGAGATGAATACTAAGACTGAGAGGAGCCTTACTGGACTTCGTAACCAGGCGGATAAGTGGGCCTGAGTACCTATGTAGGCAGCTGGGTCATTCAAAGGAGCAGGAACAAAGGTAAAACACATTTACGGGAGAAAGGCTATGCTCACTTTTGGACATGCTGAGTCTGAGGTATCTGTGGCATATACACAGTGGAATATGTGGGGTTTGGAGTATTGGGGGGGGGCTTGACTGCAGTGCTACACTTGGCAATCATAGATTGGTGGAAGTCAGGTACAGATGAGATCAACTGGGAGCAAATAAAACAGGAAGAAGATTATAGATATAGGCCTGGGGTTTTCTCCATTAATAGGCAACACCAAGGTGCTGGTAGAAGAGGAAGAACCAGTGAATTAATCTAAGTAGAAAGAAAGAGGAATGGATGATGGCTAAGAATTCAGGAAGAAAGGCAATAATTTGATTTTAAGAAGGAAGAAGTGATGAAAACGATCGAGTGCTACAGTAAGGTCAAGTAAGGCAGGCATGAGAAGTATCCAATGGGTTTTGGTCACAAGGACTGCATGGTGACCTTGTTAAGGACAGTTTCAGTGGAATGGTGGGGGTAGAAGCCAGACCAGGATAGGAAGGAACAAAGCAGAAAAAGAGGGATGTAAAAGCAGTAGTTGGCTAGGAAAGAGGGAAGGAGAGGGGATGAGGGCTACTTCTAGTCACATGTGTTTTTAAAAGTAAGCAACAACTGGTGAAATGCTAAATAGTAGAATGATGTCAACTTTAAAACACATTTTAACCAACATCCAGATTTAAAATAAATGAAAGATTTACTTTTTCACTTTTGTTTTTAAGTCACACTTCCAAAAAAAAAAAAACCCTCAAAAAACACAAAGTGACTGCTGGGTATCAACTGTGCTTAATACATATAACCTGGGAGAAAGAAGGCTTCAGATTAATATAGTCATTCTGCCTATATGACATAGAAACAGCTCTTTTTCTCTACTGTCCCACTAAGATTTCCTAATTAAAAGGGTCAGTAAAAGTTATTCCCTAAAATTTATACAAAAATCACATCACAGATTAGGTATCACAAATACCAAAAACAGCAGCATAAATTCTATCCACATCCCCAACCCCAACTATGCAAGGGACAGTATTCACTAGATCCTAGGCATGGCTGATCCTCTGCTGAAATATCATATCATTGGGTGCCCTGAAGAAGGCTCAGCACTTGAGCAGATTTGAAACACACACCTTAGCAGGTAACACAATAGCATGGAGTTCACTTGGGTCGGAAGAAATCAAGATCCTTTTATTATGGCATCAGGCATCTGAAAAGTTGGAATTTCTTGGAAAAAAGTTGACAAATCAAGTTATGGGTTCTGTAAGAGGTTAAATCTTAATCACGGAATTAAAGCAATTCTCAGTAAAGAGAAAGGACACAATAAAAGGGTGCTTTGTTAGGAGGCTAAAGCAAAATCATCTAGTTTCCTACATACAAAGAAGCACAAAAAATACTGATAAGAAATTTTTTGTGTGTGGTACTGGGGGTGGAACCCAGGGGTCTTTTACCTCTGGGGTAGCCAAGATTTTATTTATTATTTAGAAACAGAGTCTCACCACTTGCTAAGGCTGTCCACGAACCTGGGATCCTCCTGTCTCAATCTCCCAAAATTACTTGTGACAATAAAAGTAACAAAGTCAGAACTGAAATCTACATTTTCTAACTCCAGAGCTAGTAGAATTTTCTAGTCCTCTCCCCATTCCCTCACAGCCTTTCATCTCAAACTTTTTTCTAAACATTACAACTTTAAGTATTATCTTCTTATATATCTTATATTATGAAATTGAGTGCAGGACAGTACAGGACAAAAAGCCCAAGTTTGGAAGTCAGAGAAATGTATAAATTATGGCTCCATCTACTTCTACTCTGTGACCTTAAGTTAGATAACCGTTCATTAAACCTCAGTTCCTTTATAGGCAGTGGTGACAATACTGACTGACTTGTCTGTGCATTTAAGTTTTACCTCTTCAACATAACACAATATGGTTTAGGATCTAGAAAATGGGACTTTTGAATCAAGCCCTGGCTAAATGCTTGTAAGTTATGTGACTTTAGATAGTTCTTTTTTTTTTTTATTTTTTTTGCGGTACTGGGGATTTAACTCAGGGGCATTCTACCTCCGAGCTACACCCTCAGCCCTATTTTTTTATTCTTTATTTTGAAACAGGGTCTGACTAAGTTGCGGAGGGCCTCACTAGGTAGCTGAGGCTGGCCGCAAACCTGGATTCTCCAGTCTCATCCTCGCAAATGCTGGGATAACAAGTGTGCGCCACCACGCCCGGCTAGATAGTTCATTTAATTTCTCTGAGCGCAACTTTCCTCATCTGTAAAGTAAGAAAGATAATAGTATCAATCTCACAGAGTTGTTAAGAGAGGGTTTTGTTTTATTGTGGTACTGGGGATTGAACCCAGGGGCATTCTACCTCTGAGCTATACCTCCCAGCCCTTTTTATTTTTTGTTTTGAAACAGGGTCACAGTAGGTTGCTGAAGCTATCCTTGAACCTGTAATTCTCCTGTCTCAGCCTCCCATGTACTGGGATTACAGGTATGCGCCACCACATCTGGCTCTGTTATGAGGTTTAAATGAAATGATCCTTGTAGGCAGGTGTGGTGCCACACTCCTATAATCACAGCTACTTGGGAGACTAAGACAGGAGGATTGCAAGTTCAAGGCCAGCCTGGATAACTTAGCAAGACCCTATCTCAAAATAAAAAATAAAAAGGGCTGGGGGTATAGCTCAGTCATAGAGCACTTTCCTACCATGTGTGAGGCCCTGGGCTCAATCTCTACTACCACATGCAAAATAAATGATACTTGCAAAACACCTAGCAAAATGTCTAACACATGTGAATGCTCAATAAATATCGTCTACTATGTCACTAAATTATGTTTTATGGGCAGGGATTATGGCTCATACCTGTATTCCCGTCATATCCCATATATCATAGACATTTTTTGGTATGTGATGCTGGGGATTGAATCCAGAGGCATTCTCCCTCCACGCTAAACCCCCAGCCCTATTTTATTTGGAAACAGGGTTTCACTAAATTGCTGTAGGCCTTGCTAAGTTGCTAAGACTGGCCTCAAATCTGCAATCTTCCTGTCTCAGCCTCTCAAGTACTGGGATTATAGACATGTAGCCCCATGCCCATCCATCACAGACATTTTAATAAATGCTTATTGTTGAATCATATTAGTAAATCCTAGTACCCTGGATTCCCTAAACTTAAGGCAAAATGGATAATTCTTCCTTTTTTTTTTTTTTGCTTTTTATACTATCTGGTAAGCACACTTCAGTGAGTAATCACTTATCAGACTTAATTAACTACCTCAACAATTTTTACTAACATTGATTTACTTTTAAGCTTTTTAAGAAGGCTAGCCCAATGAACAAACCATGTGGGTGCTTTGAGATTGTATAAGGGGAGCAATTAGTTTATATTACAATCTAGAAACTGACATTAGTGATTTACATTTTTTACCCTTGCCTCTCAGAAAGATAAAGAAAAGGCTCATTTTAAATAGCATTTTCCTAGTAGTTAAGTAGCTAAATCGACATCGCAGGAACAAGATCATCAGTAGGCTGAATCTTGGAGGTACAGGCATTTCTTTTTCAACTGAAAGTCAAGCTGAAACATAAAAGTCTTGAAATAATATAGGAACACAATAGCTATGATGGTACAAGAGTCCTAAGAAAAGATGAATGACAGTAATTAGGATAAGAAAACTTCAATTTCCATAGTATTGAAACTACTTTGGTGCATGCTTGTAATTCCAGCATTTGGGAGGCTGAGACTGGAGGATCCCGGTTCACGGCCAGCCTCAGCTACCTAGTGAGGCACTGTGCAACTTAGTGAGACCCTGTTTCAAAATAAAGAATAAAAAATAGGGCTAGGGGTGTAGCTCGGAGGTAGAATGCCCCTGAGTTCAATCCCCAGTACCGCAAAAAAGAAAAGGAAAAAAAAAAAAAAAGAAAGAAACTACTTTGGCCAATACTATCTAGTCTCAAACTGTACTTGTGAGTTAGTTAGGAGGCAGTTTAGCTCATAGTTCCCGCTGCCCATACTGAAAAAAATGGAACAAGCTAAAGAATACCAAATCAATCCCAGATTTGACTCCCAGATTAGCACTATTGCACTTTATATTCCACAAGAGGTGCCCTTGTTTATTCCTCCATAGACTAATACTAACATACTATATCACTTTATTAACTGGAAACATCAGGAAATACAATCAGTAATCCTACTTTTCTATCTCAGCTCACGACTTAGATGAAGTCAATGATATCAGCTACTGAAGAGCAAATATTTTCAGAACACTTAAAAGTCCATATTTGATTTAACAATTACTATGTTAGCCTCTTATAAAACTGAGCCATTAAAAGAATGGTTCCTAGCAGTTTTAATCCCAGTACTCGGGAAGGTGAGGCAGGAGAATCACAGATTTGAGGCTAGCCTAGGCAACTTAGCAAGACTGTTACAAAATTTTAAGAAAAAAATCACCTGAATGAAAAAGAACTGTTGAGACTAACCTGAGAAAATGCAGTTATAACAGTAATTATAATAATAATGATGATAGCACAACTATCATTTACTTAGGGGCCAAGTACTAGGCTAAAAACATTGCTTCCTCACAATAAACCTACTATCATTATCCCAACATATAAATGAGAGTAAAATAGGAAAGGAGTCTTGCCTAAGAACTTACATAGCTATTGCCACAATGGGACAGGAATCCAGTCCCAACTCTAAAAGCAGTGGTTTACAACTATAGCCCTCTGTTTCTGTATGGTCCAAGAGCTAAGAACAGTTTTTACTTTTTTTTTTGTACTGGGGATTGAACCCAGGGGCATTCTACCTTGAGTTACACCCCCAGCCCTTTTTTATTTTGAAACAGGGTCTAAGTTACTGAAGCTGTCCTTAAACCTGTGATCCTTTCTCAGCCTTGCAAGCACTGAGATTTCAGGCAGGATCCACCACAGATGGCTCAGTTTCTACTTTTTAAAGGTTTGTAAAATGGCATGGGATGGTACATGCCTGGAATCCTAGCTACTTGGGAGGCTGAGGCAGGATGATCAACACCAGCCTCAGCAATTTTGCAAGACCTTGTCTTAAAATTTAAAAAAATTAAAAGGGCTGAGGATATAGTTCAGTGGTAGTGTGCCCCTGGGTTCAATCCCCAGTACCACAAAATAAAGAACGAAAAAGAGGTTTGTAAAAAGAAACAACACAACAACAACAACAAAGAATAAAATGAAACACAGTCATAGAATTCTATGAGACTCATAAAGTCAACAATCTTCTTTTTTTTTTTATTGGTACTGAGGATTGGACCCAGGGATATTCTAACTCTTGAGCTTCACTCCGAGTCCTACTTTATTTTTTATTTGGAAACAGAGTCTCACTAAGTTGCTGAGGGCCTTGCTAAATTGCTGAGGCTGGCTTCAAACTTCAGATCCTCCTGTGTCAGCCTTCCAGGTACTGATTACAGGCATACACCACCACACCCAGCTAAAGTCAACAATCTTTACTATCTGGCCCTTTACAGAAAAAAAAATTGCTAACTTCTGATTTAAGTTTTGTAGCTTTAATTATCATATCACCCTCTCTCTCTCCCCCAACAGGTAATAAATCTGAGATCAGTCTCTTTTTTTAACACTGTAATACTCATTTTGCATTTAAACAAATCTGTGATGTCATTTTTTTCTTTTTATGACTTGTCATAAATTCCTTGACAGCAAGGGTCCTATACTTCTTTGTATTTTCTGTGCATAACACACAGGCTGATCAGTAGATGTTTTTGTGGATAGTAAATAAATCATACACTGTCACACAAAGAAATAATATAAAAATCTATAGTTTATATGGCCAATTTGCCTTAGGGGGCACTTCAAAAGTATGATAAAAATATGAAATAAGGGCCAGGCGTGGTGGTGCACGCTTGTAATCCCAGTATTCGGGAGGCTGAGACCAGAGGATCCAGGTTCACGGCCAGCCTCAGCTACCTAGTGAGGCACTCCACAAGTTAGTGAGACCCAGTTTCAAAATAAAGAATAAAAAATAGGGCTGGGGTATAGCTCGGCGGTAGAACGTTCCTGAGTTCAATCCCTAGTACCGAAAAAAAAAAATATATATATATATATATATATATATATATATATATATATATATATATGAAATAAAATCCTCACCTAATATGTCTAAAACATCCCAGTGAGCAAAGTATTTTACACATAGGCTTAGAATGTTATTATCTTTCAAATGAAAAATAAGCTTCAGTCCATGCATTTGCCTAAAGTACACAACTACCTTTCCTTGCTACCCTTGAGATGCATGCATATTCTAGAAGTCTGGATATACTGGAAAGGAGTAGGGGTGGTGGGGTTGCATGGAGAAATAAATATCTTTTTATGAAGAAGCTTCAACTACCTATCTGCAACAAGGTCAACAGTTTAAGACTGTTGCAAAGGAAGATAATTTTCACACCTGTACTGCAGACAGGATTGTTTGTCCTCTAATATAGTCAGCAATATATATCTTCTTTTCCCCTTCTGAGGCCCAAGTATGGCTCTGTATGGCCAAGTATGGTTTGATTTACCCTTCTCCACACATCACCAAAGAATAAAAATAAATAACCTCAAAAAAAAAAAAAAGCACACGGAGACACAAGAAAAGTAGCCACTCAACAACAGGTCAATACTCTCATACCAATAGCAAGTCACCCATACTGCTTATACATGGTGTTGGTTAATTACTGTTTGACTGAACTGTCCTTATCCTATAGTACACCACACTACTGGAAGAACCATCACTACCTCCTCCTCACTTCCGCAAGCCTAAATTGGAAGGGTCAACCATACGTATCTAGATCAGCTATTACAGGCATAGTACAATTAATCAGGTCTTTTAAAATGCCCTAAGCCTTCCGTAGCCCATTTGACGTTCGGGGTTTTATATTATTTTGCTTGGGCCACAGGAGTGGCGAAACATCGAAAGGACAAGGCATAGCAAGAGCTGGGGATAAGTAAAGGCCAATTCTGGTTCCAAAAGCACGCCAGATGTTGGGCAGCAGATACTGCTGCAGCTTCAATGAACCTTAAACAATCTGACACCCCGGAGAAATAGATCACAATGGTGTCTTCCCCTCTTCCAGCCCCCAGTCCAATTCCAGACACTGCACCCACTCTCTTCCCATGCTCAACCGAGGTCCTGATCCCCAGCTCCACAGGAAAGAGGAGAGGGAAGGAGAAATAAAAAAGGGGGTGGGGTCGGAGGGAAATAGGTGTGGAGAAGCAGAGAAAATGGGGGGCGAGGCCGAGGAGGAAAGGAGGCGGGGTAGAGAATCAGGGAGCACAGCAGAAATAAAGGGTATGAGGGAGAGAAACAGCGGGGGGTGGGGGAGCGAGGCAGAAAATCGAAGGAATTAGAAGGGGGGCCGAATGTAGGCCGAGCAGGGCCGGGAGAGGAGACGATGCAGCTGGCGGGCAGAGAAAGGGGCAGTGCCAAGGACGGACAGGGGTTGGGGAACTTGCCATAAATCATAGCCAGGCCGGTTTCGTGCAAGAAGCGGGCCCGGCGGTGCTTGAAGAGCCAGATCGTGAGAATGGTGAGGGTGAGCAGCAGGATGAAGATGAGCAGGTTGGCGCTGTCCTGCCGGTGGCTCTCCTCCGCCTGCTTCTCGGACACGATCTCCTCGTCCATGGCTCTAATCACTCCACCAGCGCCTTCCGAAGCCCGGGCCCAGCCAAAGACGCCCACTGCGAAGAGCAACCAGAGGGGCCGCATGAGCCGGCGGGCCCGGGGCCCAAGGCCAATGCTGCTGCGGAGGGGCGTCTGCAGCCAGCCGCGCCAAGCCATGTCTCCCCACTCCCCACCTCTTCCCCCCCTCACTCCCAGGCCCTCTCCTCACCAGCAGCCGCCCGCGATCCGACCACTCCCCGAAGGCTCACGGGAAAGGGGCGGAGCCAGAAACTCTCCGTCAGAGCGCGCTGCCTCGCCACTCTTAAAGAGACCGCAGCACGCTCTGCTCTTCCCGAGTCTTCTGCCCTTCCTCGCGGACAGGCACGCTCTATCGTGGCCAGGGAATGAAAGGTCGTGGAATCTAGCCCACTGTCCTCTGCGAAAGAAACATCGGCTGCGGCTGCATATAATCAAACAGAGACAGATTGCGCACTGTCTACTTTGATCCTATTCGTAGAACTCTCAGGGCAATTGATCTTTCATAACCCCTCTCACTATTGTCCCCCAGTGTCGCTTAACAGGATTAGAAGTTGTCCCCATGGGAGTGGCCTCGTTCTCCATCTCTGTAATTTAAATTGGATTCCCCTTGCTCTGTCCTCATTGGGGGGGGGGGGGGAAGAGAACACAACACTGTAGTAATTCATACAAGAAATGACTCAAAGGCGTGGATCACGCCTGTGACTGTATATTTGTATATTCGGTTTGCTTTACATGTAAACACTTGATGTCATCTGTCAAGTCAGGAACCTTTTCAAATAAGCTCATCACTCTCGCAAAAAAAAGACTCAATTGGTTTGTGATCAGATTTATCAGTGCTCAAAAACACTCCCTTCCATTCTGGAAGAAGAAATCTTTGGTGGTGGTGTGGGTTTCCTATCTTTTGTTACTGCTTACTGATGTTTTAAGCAAATGTCCCCAGCTGGGCGGTCACCTTTGACCCTTATCTGCAGCAGGCCAGCTGCTGCCTCAGTTTCTTTTTCTGCCGATGGACTGGGAGCTGAAAATAAGACAAAAACAATATGGCGCCACACCACACACCCACACAGACACACACCTTGCAAGGGGAAACAATGTTCAACTTTATTGAGCAACCTTTGTGATATAAATACTGAGGGCTTGATGAGGTAGGCTAGGAAGCGAAAAAGTTAGGTAGGAAGGATGGTATTGGGAGGATCCAGGAAAATATAGTTTTTCAAATCTGGAGAGTTAAGCTAACTCCACCCCTTGGAAGTTTTTTTTCTTAGGAAGTCCTGCCTCCACCTGAGGTCCACGCCCTAATCCCCGGAAGTCCTGCCCCCACCTGCAATTTCCACGCCCATCTGACCACCTATCGCCCACCTGAATCTGAGGAAGAGGAGGATCCAAACCCTTCCTGTGCCCGCCCTCCTGGGATAAAAGTCCAGTCGGCAAGAGGCCCTTCCCTTTTTTTCTTCGACCCACCTCTCTGATGCTCGCGGTTTTGCTCTCCTGCTCCATGCCTTACCCTCCCCTTTTTTCCTGTTTCCCTTTGAGTTCCTGAATAAAAAACCTGCCTGTTGTTCCTGACTGGTACGTGTTAAAATTCTTTTTATCACGGATACCAAGGACCCACGAGTGGGGTTGCGCGTACCCCATAACAGGCTGACCTTGAGTACCCTCACAGACCCCAAAACCCAGATGGTGCAGCATCAATCAGGTTTTGGAGAAACATTTGTTATTCACATCTTATCTAAATGGGGGAAAACAAAGGCATGGGTCATGAACCTTGAAGCACTTGATTTTAGGGAAGTTACAACTTTACTACCCTCAGGGTTGAACAACAGGCACTTACGGGAACTGGCTGAATTTTGATTGCCCAAAGCAGCCATCTTAGCTCCTCATGTCTTTTTGCTTTTTATATAAATCTTTTTGTTTCCCACACTTATCTCTTATCCCTCACTCCCCATGTTTTCTGTTCTCTGCCTCTCAACCTTGCACACCAGAATTTTCACATCTCTTCTTCCCTCCATGCTTCAGCTTTGGGTGTGAGAACAGTGGATTCCTACTGTTTCCATCCTTCTCAGATCCCTCCTTAATTTGTGTAGGCTCTTTGTTTTCTCTAATCTTTCATTTTTGCATGAATGAGCTACAAATCTCAGGCCCTGGCCTGCCACCCTCCCTTCAGGCTTCTACCTGGTGGTTATGGAGCATATCCTGGTAAAGTTCCTAACACCCTCCCAAAGTAAAGAAAAATATTTTGAAATGAGCACATTATTTCCCCCCTACCAATATGTATCCTTTCTCAAATACTTCATATCCTCATTGACACTTCTTTCAATCCAGTTCCTGTCATTCTGTCTAGAATTCATGATTCTCAAACATTTTCATCCCAGGGCCACATAACCTCCCTACCCAAACAACACAGAGGCAACTCCAAGCTTCTCAAGTGTAAATTCACCTCCGCCAACCAGCTCTTTGAGGTCTATGAAGATGGTGAGCTTAAAAAAAAAAGGCTCTAAACTGGCCTTGGTGACCCACACTTGTAATTCCAGTACTTAGGAGGCTGAAACCGGAGGCTCTGGGTTCATGGTCAGTCTCAGCTACTTAGGCTCTCTGCAAATTAGTGAGACCTTGTTTCAAAATAAAGAATAAAAATAGAGCTGGGGGTGTAGCTCAGAGGTAGAATGCCCCTGGGTTCCATCCCCAGTACCCCCCCCTCCAAAAAAAGGCTCTACAAACCAGGCTTGGTGGTGCCTATAATCCCAGTACTTGGGAGGCTGAGACAAGTAGATCACAGGTTTGAGGGCAAGACTCTCATCAACCTAGCAAGACCCTGTTTCAAAATAAAAATAAAGCTGGGCATGGTGGCTCACGCTTGTAATCCCAGTACTTGGGAGGCTGAGACTGATGAGGTAGCCTAGAAAGCAGAAATTTAGGTAGGAGGATGGTAATGGGAGGATCCAGGAAAATATAGTTTTTATCCAGGAAAATATAGTTTTTAAAATATAGTTTTTTTTTAAATCAGGGGAGTTAAGCTAACTCCACCCCTTGGAAGTTCTTTGAGTTAAGCTAACTCCACCCCTTGGAAGTTCTTTGAGTTAAGCTAACTCCACCCCTTGGAAGTTCTTTGAGTTAAGCTAACTCTGCCCCTTGGAAGTTCTTTGAGTTAAGCTAACTCCACCCCTTGAAAGTTTTTTTCTTAGGAACCCCGCCTCCACCTGAGTTCCACGCCCTAATCTCCAGAAGTCCCACCTCCACCTGCAACTTCTGGGCCCTATCTGACCACCTATTCGCCCACCTGAATCTGAGGAGGAGGAGGAGCGAAACCCTTAAAAAGTCCAGTCGCAAGAAGCCACTTCCTCTTCTTCCCTGGAGGCGCGCGGTGGGCCCTTCTCCTCCATGCCTTACCCCCTTCCCGCTTCCCGCTCCATGCCTTCCCTTTTTATTCCCTTTCTCCCAGTTTTTCCTTAATTTTTAATAAATCCTGCCAGATGTTTTTGACTGGTATGTGTTGAAATTCTTTTCTTCACGATACCAAGAACCTGGATTTGGGGGGATCCACCGTACCCCATAACAAGACTGCACTCTGCAACTTAGTGAGATTCTGTTTCAAAATAAAGAATAAAAAACAGGGTGGGGGTATAGCTCGGAAGTAGAATGCCCCTGAGTTCAATCCCCAGTATCAATAAATAAATAAATAAATAAATAAATAAATAAATAAATAAATAAGCTGGATGTGGTGCATGCTTGTAACTGAGATGGGAGGATCGCAGGTTCGAACCCGGCCTTGGCAACTTAGCAAGTCTCTCAGTAACCTAGTGAGACTTTGTTTCCAAACAAAATCAAGCTGGGGTGTAGACTGGAGGTAGAATGCCTCTGGGTTCAATCCCCAGTACCAAAATAAATAAACAAATAAATAAATGGGCTGGGGTATAACTCAGACGCAGAATGCCCTTGGGTTCCATCCCTAGTACCACAAAAACAACAAAACAAAACAAGCAAACAAACAAAAAAAACCCTTTAGAATGTTGTTCCACTCCAAGTTCTGTTCCTGTTAGGTCAAGAATGATCCCAGACCAGAAACAATAGACAGTAACTGTGTCCATTCTCTCCTATTAGTACCTGGTTCTGTCTGTGTCTTCCCAAGAAAACCCATGGCTGCCTGTCCCCTGTCCCCCAACTCTAGCCTAAGATCACTTTCCTGTTCACAGGGCTGGGCTTCGTAGAGGCAAAACAACAACAACAACAAAACCCAGGCAAGGCACCTTCCTGGGCTTGCTGCTGCTCTCTCCCCGGACCTATCTTTTTATTTCCCAGAAGATCTAGTGAAAGAGCTTACCTGTTCCTTCAGGCCTACCCACTCATTCCAAGGTTGTTTTGCCTCAGCACAAAACCACTTTCCACTCTCTGAGTGTTTGAAACTTGAAAAAAAAAATAGAGTCATATATTTGCTTCCCTGACCACAGTTAGCAAATTCCCAGTCTCTATTTCCGTTTATGTGGCCCTGATGAGGTAGAAGAGAAGGAATAAAATTTAGGTAGGAAGGAGACACTGGGAGGAAAAGGAAAAATATAGTTTTAAAATCTGGAGAATTTTAAGCTAACTCCACCCCTTGAAAGTTTCTTAGGAGGTCCCACACCCTAATTCCCTGAAGCCCTGCCCCCACCTGAGATTTACAGCCAAGGTCAGGTCCATCTTGAAACCTGAGAAAGAGGATCCAACTTTTCCTGTGCCCACCCTCTTTTGGACGACCACCTATACCTGTGTTCCGGACTTCTAGGCCAACCCCCTCGGATATAAGTACTAAGGAGGCAAGGGCTTTCTCTCTCTTGCCCTCCTGCTCCGTGACTCAGAAGATCTCCGCTTACCTGTTTCCCCAAGTCCCTTACTTTCCTGAATAAATACCTGCCTTTTGTTCCTGACCGGCACGTGTTAAAATTCTTTTTTATCACGGAGGCCAAGAACCCACGAGTGGGACCGTGTTATCCCACAACAGCCCCAGTAACTAGTATGTCCCAGAAGCAATCTTGCGGTACTGGGGATTAAATACAGGACCTTGCATATACTCAGCAAGTGCTCTGCCACTGACCTACACCCCCAACCCTTTTTTAGCTTATTTTGAGACAGGGTCTTGCTAAGTTGCCCACTCTGCTCTCAAAGCTGTGATCCCAGGAGGTAACTTGAGAGGTCAATAACTCGACTGGGCAGCCAATCCCCGTGAGCCTTGGACTCCCTTCAGAATGTGCTTCTCTCTCAATGTAAGACTGCTCCATACTTGGTGCTCCCATCCCCAGTTTCTCCTCTCTGCTGTGTCCCCAGCTTATGCCAGTCCAGGCCAGTACACTCTCTGGAATGCAGTCCCTTGTGACCAAACAACCCCAATGTTGTTGCATCGATGGTTCCTCCCTTTACCAGGATCTGTACTTCTCCCAGGTCATTGCATACCCTGAAACTGTTTCAGGTGGAGGCAGTTCATTTTGTCACAACCCCACTGTCCTGCAGAAACATCATTCCATAGGACTCATACACTATCACAAGTGGCCCGAAGGAGGAGTGGACACTTTGCTCCCTCCCCATTGTTGTTTCAAGCCCTTTACTCCCCCACCCTCCTTAGAAGCTCTTGCACCACCTCCTTTCCTTGTTTCCACATCTAAAGGCTTTCTAGTCTACTCCTATGTGTCCTTGAGCATCTAGTTCACAGGTTTTCTCTCTCCCTCTGCCCCCTCCCCCAGCAGTGTCATCATCTAGAGTGACTTCAAAGCTCAAAGATTCAACTTACCTGGAATTTTTGCCTTGCTTCCTTTTCACTGGGCAACTAAAAGCATTCTGGGGAAATCCTACCCTACAGTCCACTTAAACATCCTATCAGCACTCAGCTGTCCTCCTTCCCCTCCAGCCTCAATGCAAAAGATATTTCCTCCTCCTTTGGTAAGCTCATAACTCCATCTGTACTCTGCATCTCATCACTATTTTCTGCTTAAGCCAGGATCTGCTCCAGTAAACATTTTCCACTCCTATCCCCCATTTTCAGTGGTTCCTCCTCCACTAACCCCTTACAGCTCTCCCTAAACACTTTTAGGTCTCCTCTGATAAACAGTCCTTCCTTCACACCTCCCTGTAACTACTTCATAACTACTTTACAATTTCTCCCCTCCCCTTGAGATATAAGCTTCTTGAAGGAGTTGTCCACCTTCACTGCACTCTCAACCTGTAGCCCAGGAGCTACCAAATATCAGACCACAGCCCAAAGGCCATATGTAGCCTGCCACCTGTATGACCTGAAGCTAAGAATGATTTTGGTTTTTACATTTTAAGGGCTGGAAAAAAAAAAGAAGACGTGAGAATTGTGACATGTGGAACTGAAATTGCAGTGTCTGTCAGTAATGGCTTACGGGTCATTTGTTTATTTATTGTTTTTCCACTATAAAGGCTGAGTTGAGTAGTTTCCAAAGAGACCTTGGGGCCTGCAAAACCTACCTGGCCCTTTGCTGGAAAGATATGCTGAACTTTGCCTTAGTCTCCGTCCCCCATTCCTGCACACTTCTCCAACAGGAAGCTTTCTTTTTTTTTTTGCGGTACTAGGGATTGAACTCAGGGGCATTCTACCTCCGAGCTATACCCCAGTCCTATTTTTTATTCTTTATTTTTGAAACAGGGTCTCACTAAGTTGCAGAGTGCCTCACTAGGTAGTTGAGGCTGGCTGTGAACCCGGATCCTCCGGTCTCAGCCTCCCAAATGCTGGGATTACAAGCGTGTGCCACCACGCCCGCCCGGCTCCAACAGGAAGCGTTCTGAAGCACCAATTGTTTATATAAGTCATACCCCTGCTCCACACCCTCCAGTGGTCCCCACTGCCTTGGGTTCTGGCTCCTCAGCCTGACACACAATGCTACATGTGCTCTCACTCCAGGCTGCCTCTTCACTCTTGAAACCTGCTCCTTTCCCCCCACATATTTTGCTTTGGCCATTCTGAACTCCTTTCTTGTAGTTCCCTTGATGAGGTAGCTTAGAAGTATGAATGTTAGGTAGAAAAGAGGTATCGGGAAAATTCATAGAAATATAGTTTTTAGCCTTTTTTTAAAAATCCGGAGAGTGTTGTCCACCCCTTGAAAAGAAAATTTTGGTTCAGCCCAAGAGAAACTACAGCCCAGCCCACCTGGGAGGTACCGTCAAATCCCGCACACCTGGAAAGAGGAGGAGCGAGATCTCACCTGGAACTCAACCTATGAAAATCTTGGAAACTGAGAGTGAGGGGCTGGAAGGACCCCGCCCTCTCCTATACCCCCTGGAATCCACGTGTCTCTCTCTCTCTTGGACTCCTGCCCGGGATTGGGGACCATGCCCTAAGCTTTCTGCACTCCCCGTCTTTTCCTACACCCCAGTTTTCCTCGCCCTGACCTGTTCCTGAATAATAAATCTGCCAGATGTTGTTGTGATTGATATGTGTTAAAATTCTTTTTTTCACAATATCAAAGAACCTGGATTATTATTTTATTTTTGGGGTACAGTCCGAACTCCATAGCACCCTGACTGCTTCATATGGTTTCATACCAACTACATGCCTTCCCATGTATTCCTGCTGCTTGGTAGGCCTCTGATTCTTTTCTCCCCAGGCTAGCTTTTATCTGTCTGAGAAAACTTTCCAAGATGCCCTCAGACTGAGTTAGGGCCTCTTTTTCCTAAGGGCTCCCAGAGCCACCTGGAAGAACTCTATCCTAGGCCTTCTGGTGAATTATCAAGGTTAATTTACAAATTTTTATTCCAAGGTCAAGTGCATCATGTAGGCAGGAACTAGGTATCTCATTCCTTTACTGACACCATCTAACACAAGGCTTAACCAAAGTAAGTATGCATTGCCTCAATAACTGTTACATTTTTGTTTCCAGTTTGGGATATTTAACACAGGGGTGCTTTACTTACACCTCCAGCCCTTTTGATTTTTTATTTGAAACAGTGTCTCATTAAATTGCAGAAGATGGCCTCAAACCAGCTATCCTCCTATCTCAGCCTCCTAAGTACTGGGATTGTAGGCATGTGCCACTACACCCAGCTCAATAACTCTCTTAAAATTCATTGAGTGTCAAGGAAATCTCTACCTTTGTACCTGGCATTAAATTCCCCTGAGTACATAGATTTGATGTGAGGACAAACTGAAAGAGGGATGTAGAGCACTGGATACATTAAGTGTTCAGTAAACACTTGGTAAAAGAACAACATAAATAAATTTAGTCCGGTGCTCAGCATAGTCTGGTTCACTGGAGATACTTAATAAATATTGGATTAACTAATTCATTTGTTGAAGAAAAGGTGGACAAGTAAGTCTGATGTCATATTGTGGAAGGTCTCCATACCTCACAAATTTTTAACTACTTCATTTCCCTGATCAAAAAACTCCCCAATATGAATTTAGCTGCAGAAAGGGGAACAAATGAAATGCAGAGATATGGGTAGTAGGGAAGCCAATTGGGAGTTTAGAAAACTGTCTATGCTGAAAAGCAATGGAGGCCTTCATTTAGAGGGTACAGTAGGAATGAAAATGGAAGTTGGACACAAGAACTAATGAAAAGGTAGGATTAACCTGCATGGCAACTGGTCGGTTGTGTGGTTTGGGAGTGCTTGAGGAGGAATTGAAAGATTTTGAACATAGAAAACTGGAAAACAAGCCGGGTGTGGTGGCGCACGCTTGTAATCCCAGCATTCGGAAGGCTGAGACCAGAGGATCCGGGTTCGCGGCCAGCCTCAGCTACCTAGTGAGGCACTCCGCAACTTAGTGAGACTCGGTTTCAAAATAAAGAATAAAAAATAGGTCTGGGGGTGTAGCTCGGAGGTAGAATGCCCCTGAGTTCAATCCCCAGTACTGCAAAAACAAACAAACAAACAAACAAACAAACAAAAAAAACTGGAAAACATAGGGCCATTAATAGCATTAATATGATGTCAGAAGTATAGCTCTGCTGACAGGTTGGATTTAAAGGACAGGTGAGAAATCCAAGGGCAGATATCACAGTAGGCAGTTAGAGCAGTTCAGGAGTGGAGTCAGGACCAGCAATAGATTTGGGAACCACACGAACAATATTGAAGCTGTGGGAAGAAGAAGCCCTTCTTAGAAGAGACAGTGGAAAGAGACTAAGTCCTTGGGTAGTAGTGTAGAGAATGCGTATATTCAAATAAAACCAAGAACACAGCTACCAGTTAGAACCCAGCATAACAATGTTGGAATTTTCAACAGTTTTCTTCCTAAACAGACCTACCCAATGTACTAAAAAAGCAAATAAGATTTTCAATGTCATTAGAAGGCTATTTGAAATGAATAATCATAAGCTCATACAAGAATCCTAGGATACTTCATGCAGATTAGGTAATGAAGCCCTAAGAGAGGTATTAGTAGATCTGGAAGTGGTCCAAAGAAGAGCAATTAAGAAAATCAAATATGAATCTAAGCATACTAGTGTGCATTTGTAATCTTAGTATCTGAAAGGCTGAGTCAGGAGGATCACAGGTTGAGGCCAGAGCGCTGTAATTTATCGAGACCCTAATATTTTTTTTTTGTGGTACTGGGGATTGAACCCAGGGGTATTCTACATCCAAACTACACGCCCAGCTCTATTTTATCATTTATTTTGAAACAGGGTCTCACTGAGTTGCGGAGGGCCTCACTGAGTAGCTGAGGCTGGCCGCGAACCTGGATCCTCCAGTCTCATCCTCCCAAGTACTGGGATTACAAGTGTGCGCCACCATGCCTAGCTGCGAGACTCGATTTCAAAGTTAAAAAAAAAATAGGGCTGAGGTGTAACTCAGAGGTTGAACCCCCCTGGGTTCAATCCCCAGTAACACACACACACACACACACACACACACACACACACACACACACACACATATTCAAAGGGGAAAATGACTGATGTTTGAGGAAAAACTAAAGGGCAAAGAACCTCTTTACTTTAGAAAAAGAGCTAGATGAGTCAATAACAACAGCAAGTGGTAACATTCACTGAGTGCTTAGTATGTGTGAGATGATTCTAAACATTTTGTAGGTATTGCGTCACTCAGTGCGGAACACCACTTATCAAAGAAGCACTATTATTATCCTCATTTTACAGATGAAGAAACTGAGGCATGGCAAGGTAAGCAACTTCTTCAGTCTTAGAAAAGCAGAGCTGGGTGTGGTGGTGTACGTCTATAATCCCAGTTTGGGAGGCTGAGACAGGAGGATCGTGGGTTTGAGGACAGCCTCAGAAACTTAGTGAGCCTCTCAGTGACCTAGCAAGACCCTGTTTCAAAACAACAACAAAATATGGTTGGAGGTGTACCTCGGAGGTAGAATGCCCCTGGAGTTACATCTCCAGCACCACAAAAAAGAATGGAAGAAGGAAAAGGCAGAATTCAAACCCAATTAGATTCCAGAACAAATGTTTTTAATCACTGTCATATAAACCATCCAGCAAGCAAACAAGCCTTAAAGATATAAATCATGTAATCAGTCTGGTTTACTAAGATTCAAAACTCAAAATACCATGACTTTAAGAGAAATATATTTGTTGTTTTGTTGTTTGAATTTCTTACATTGAGCATATATCACGTGTGTTAAGAAATAATAAATAAAAGAAGATGTGATTTCAACCTTGAAAATACTAGTTTGCTAAGCAGGGGGTAGAGTTCTAGATTTTATTTATTTATTTTTTCAGTACTGGTGATTGAACTCATGGGCATTATACCTCTGAGCCATACCCCCAGTCTTATTTTTTATTCTTTATCTTTGAAACAGGGTCTCACTAAGTTGCAGAGAGCCTCACTTAGTAGCTGAGGCTGACCGCAAACCGGATCCTCCGGTCTCAGCCTCCCAAGTACTGGGATTACAAGCATGCACCACCACGCCTGGCTCTAGAACTTATTATCAAGAGAGGTTGTAGTAAATATAAATAGCTTGAAGAAAGGCCTAATACCTGCAATAGATATTTGTGTTTTACAGATACCTATAGTAGTCAGGAACATATTCCGAGGGAAAGTGGATTTTTAACTATGTAGGAAAGGGCAGAATGTATCAGATAAAGGGAGATTTTTTTCCTGGGAAATGAAGACATGGATGTGTGGTATATGAAGGTACTCATCTAGATAGCTGCCATGGAACAAAGTAAATAAAAGTAACAAAGTAAATGGGATAGCTATGCTTTCTCTTTTCAACAGATTATCCCGGGACATGTGATGATTCTTCACAACATTTCAATGGGAAATGCTTTTGAGATCAGCAGTCCCACTTTCAATAATACCCACATCATTCAGCCACAATGTATATGAAGAACAGCTGTTTCTTTGGGGAAACTAAAAGCACTTCTAGGGTCACTTAGGAATTTAAATACTCTTTCTTATGAGGTTTGACTTTTGTTTTAAGAGGTCATGAAAACAATGTATCCACTAGCTCTACTTTGTACCCTTTGTGTTAACTCCAACCTTCAGAACCATGTATGAGTGGATGCAAGGTACTCGTTTGAATGATCCAGTCCTTGCTGTGATTATGAATACCTTGGATTCCCTTTGGTTTAGAATTTATAGATAAGATGATTCAAATCCAACTTCACGAACATGATTTAACTATATATTAATAGAAAATGGAAAATTAGGGTAGTTTTTCTTGTACTTAGTACATGGGTAATAGGTTAAAAAAGAGATAGTGGAGATGTCAATATAAGCAGGCTATAGAGAAAGCAAAACTCAATCTCTGGATATGAGCCACCTCCCCAAAGACTAGGATAACGCATTATGCATTTGTAACTTATACAAATACCAGATCCCTTACTGGCTTTCTCTATTTTGTTGTACAGGGGAGTGAACCAAGTGGCATTCTACCTTAGAGATACACCACCAGCCCTTATTTTAAAAATTTTTGAAATGAGGTCTCCCTAAGTTTCTGAGGCTGGCCTCAAATTTGTGATCCTCTTGTCTCAGCCACCCAAGTACTGGAATTACAGATGTATGCCACCATACCCAGCCTCCTCGTCACAACATACATACATACATACATACATACATGTATATAAATATATATATATGTATATATATATATATATATTTTTTTTTTTGCGGTACTGGGGATTGAACCTAGGGGCATTCTACCTCTGAGACAAATCTCCAGCCCTATTTTTTTATTCTTTATTTTGAAACAGGGTCTCACTAAGTTGCGGAGATCCTCACTAAGTAGCTGAGGCTGGCCACGAACCCGGATCCTCCGGTCTCAGCCTCCCAAATACTGGGATTACAAGCGTGTGCCACCACGCCCGGCTTGTCATAACATATTTTTAAAAGAAAAGAAAGGAACCAGATCTCAGACCCTTCAAGAAAATACTTAATCATTTTCTGCTTCAGATAAATTGGTATTATTTGAGAGGGAGAGAGGGAGTTACTGGGGATTGAACCCAGAGGCATTCTATCTCAGAGTTACACCCCCAGCCCTATTTTTTTTTTTTTTTGGCACTGGGGATTGAACTCAGGGGCATTCTACCTCCGAGCTACATCCCTAGTCCTATTTTTTATTCTTTATTGTGAAACAGGGTCTCATTAAGTTGTGGAGGGCCTCACTAAGTAGCTGATGCTGGCCGTGAACCTAGATCCTCCTGTCTCAGCCTCACAAGTACTGGGATTACAAGCGTGCACCACCATGCCCAGGCCCCAGCCCTATTTTTAAAGATTTTTTCTTGAAACAGGGTGTCGCTAAGTTGCTGAAACTGGCCTTTAGCCTGAAATCCTCCTGTCTCGACCACACATGTACTAGGATTACAGACATGTGCCACGATGCCTGGCCCTCAGATAAATTGATATAGGACAGATAATTTAACAAAAACCTGAAGAGGCTAATTTTAATTTGACCATAGCTAAGCTAAATCAAAATTTTAAGTTTTTTTTTTGTTGTTGTTGTTGTTTAACTATCTTTTCTATCTTTCCAACTCCCAAGGGTGGAGAAGGAAGCATTTTCCTGCCAACTATACAGAGACTGTCTGCTGGTTCTTCCTGATTGTGAGGCTTATAAATAGGACTACATTTGTAAGGAATACATTATACCACACTTGACATTGAACAAGTACTGTCTAAAATTTTGGCTTACATTTGAGAAAATTGGAAAGGGTCCAGAAAAAATATAATGTCCTGACTAAAGATTTGGACAATGGGATCCAAGATTTAAAAAATTATATAAAGTTAAGGAAGTATGCTGAATTTGAATGTCTTTTTATTTTCTAGTTTTTTTTTTTTTTTTTTTTTTTTTTTTTTTTAGTTTGGGGAAAACTCAAGTATATCAAAATTCCACAGAGATTTCTGACACCAGTTCAAAATAATAGAAAGATACCTTACAAAAATTCTTTCAAACAGCAATATATTCCTTCTTCTTTTCCATAATTAATTTGTAAGGTCTGGGAGAGACCCTTCCTCAATTAGGGGTCTTAGCACTCACCCCAATCAATCACGATAGTCATCACTTGATGCAAAACAGCAAGAGGTTTATTAAGCCAGCGCTGGGGCCCCACTCATGTCTTTAAAGAGACAGAGGAGAGGAGCCCCGAGCCTCAGTAAGAGGGGTTTTTAAAGAGGAAACGGCAAGGTACTTTAGGAGTAGAAAGTTCAAGACATGTTGGGAGGGGTGAGAGGGATAAGTATTTTAAGACATAAGACATAAGCATTTTGAGACATACACTGGTCATAACAATTTTATTTTATTTATTTATTTTTTTTCAGTACTGGGGATTGAACTCAGGGGCATTCTACCTCCGAGCTACACCCCCAGCCCTATTTTTTATTCTTTATTTTGAAACCGAGACTCACTAAGTTGCGGAGGGCCTCACTAGGTAGCTGAGGCTGGCCTCGAACCTGGATCCTCCGGTCACAGCCTCCCAAATGCTGGGATTACAATCGTGCGCCACCACGCCCGGCTATAACAATTTTTTTTTTTTTTTTTTTTTTTTTTTTTGTACTGGGGATTGAACTCAGGGGTGTTCTACCTCTGAGCTATACCCCCAGCCCTATTTTTTTTTTTATTCTTTATTTTGAAACCGAGTCTCACTAAGTTGCGGAGTGTCTCACTAGGTAGCTGAGGCTGGCCGCGAACCCGGATCCTCCGGTCTCAGCCTCCCGAATGCTGGGATTACAAGCGTGCGCCACCACGCCCGGCTCGGGCTATAACAATTTTAACAATTTAAAAACATCTTGAACAGTAAGAGTGTTCATGGTCACAGTGCCCCGAAAGGCCAGATAAGTACAGAGCAGACATTTGCAAACATATGGCTAACATTCCATTTTGAGATGTTTACTTAATGTTTTATTATTGTCAGAGAGCTTAAGGGGGGTTTGGACTCTTCTGAAACCCAAGGGGGACCTGGACTTCTGCATTCTAGTTGTATTTTAATTTTTCTATCCTTACATATTCACTCCTCATTCAGTATTCATTGAATGCCTGCCTTGTGACCGTCAAGATTCTAGGCACAGAGAAATCTGTTCTCTTAGAGCTTACATTTTTGTGGGTGAAGACAGTAATCGATAACAACACAATAAACAATCAATACATTAATTGGTCTGGGTGTGGTGGCTGCAGGCTGGGAAACCCAATGTTTGGGTGTTTGAGACAGGAGGATCACAGGTTTGTTTGGAGGCTAGCCTAAGCAATTTAGTGAGACCCTGTTTCAAAATAAAAAATAAAATAGGGGACAGGAGTGTAGTTCAGAGGTAGAGTGCCCCTGGGTTCAACCCCCAGCGCTACACACAGAAAACATGAATTATATAGTAGGTTGGAAGGTGATAAAAAACAGCAGGCTAAGGGGATTATAAATGGGAATGTGGAAAATTCAAAACAGGTGGTAACAGGCAAGTAAGAATGAATAACTTGATGCAGCTAAAATAAATAAAGAATTTTGAGAGAGTTGACAGGAAACAATGGTAATCTTACTTTGCATCTACCTTCTAATATGCAGTTTACAAAGTGCTGCCACTTGGCCAGAGGGCACTTGAGGAACTGGTTTAGAGTTTGAGGAAATAAAAGATGAATTTCGTTTTGACTATATAAATTTAAAGTTCCACAGGTCCACTCACATGGAGATAAGTGTCCAGCAGGCAGTCGGAAATGCAGATCTGGAGCTAAGGAGATATATTTGGGACTGAGATGTCGATTTGCAATTACTATAATATCTGCGCAGTTAGAAATAGGAATGAATAGGTGAGCTCTTCAAGGGAGAGTAGAGCTTAAAGTGGTCAAGGGGGAAACCTCACTATTGAATATCTACATTTTAGGGGATGAAAAAAGAGAAATGGGGAAAAAGAGGGTGCATTTTTATCCTGATCAGAGATTGATAACAGAGACAAGCTTGGACTTCGCTGTTACAGTCTGTTTATTCTTTTATTTCATAATATACGCTGGTTATCTCCATGGCAAAATAGTTCCGGCGTGATATACTACTTTTGGAGTGATTCTTTCTCCAAGACCCTTTGCAAATAAAGAGAAAAGCAACTAACGTTTACAGAGCGTCCCCTGTGAGCCAAGTGTCTGGGGCTTCAAACCTTTGGTATTATTCTAGACCCTCTATTTGCCTTCTCATTTTAACACCTTTGCCTCCTTCTGCATTGCCCGTCCCCCGAGGGCAGAAACACAAGAAAGACTCACAGGAAACAAAGACACAGCTTGAAAGAAAAACCTAAACCAAGCAACCAACAAAAAACAACAGTCATGAGACCTAACCTAGCACTCCTTCGGCCCCGCCCTGGCCTCTCCTTCGGCCCCGCCCCTCACCCGCGTTCTGCGCTCGTTGGCTGATGCCCTTCCTTTTCGCTTCCCCATTGGTCTTGCTTTCACCTCTTCTCCGAGGCCCTTCGCTCAGCTCCGCCCCTCCTAGAGAGGCCGCACTGCGCAGGCTCGGAGGCTTCTGTGGACCTTTTCCCGTGTCTCTTTCCCCTTCTTCCCGGCATTCCTGTTTCCGCTTTCTCAGAGCTCTGGTTATTGCACCTCTAAGGCACTTTGCGCCTAGGGCTTCAGTGACGTCACCTTTCTGCGCCGAGCGGACACCCGCCGGTGGAAAAAGGAACAGCTCCGTCGCTCTTCCCCTCTTTTGTTGGCTGATCTGTCAGCATTATGGCGCCATCGCTGTGGAAGGGGCTAGTAGGCATCGGCCTCTTTGCCCTAGCCCACGCCGCCTTTTCCGCTGCGCAGCGTAAGTGGCCGGAGCACGGGTACCACTCCATTGTGAGACCCCGGGGGACTGTGTGTGGGCGCACCCCTAAGGAACTGTCAGGTCGATTGTACGAGGAACGGTCGTTTGAGACTTTACCGTTTGGGGTGACTCAGAAAAGCAGTGCAGGTTCAGTGGTGGAAGGTTTTGAATTTGAAGGGTGCGAATCGCCTGAGATTGCCGGAAGGTTGGAAGAGAGCGTCTGGGGGAGGATTCAGAGCTAGAGTCTGCGGGAATCCGGGGCAGAACTGTCATATTCAACAGAGGGCAGAACGGGCATGTGTGGAATTGAGGTCTTTGGATGTTCATGGCCTCATGACAAGTAAGTGAATATCATCTTGGGCACTCCTGAGCTGTCCAGGCAGAGACTGAAAAGTGAAGTGACCAATTGCCTCACAGAGACACTGAGATAAGGGGAAAGAGCACTGGACTGGAAGTCTGACGGTACGGGTTTTATCAACGTGCTTAACCTTTAAGTCTGTGTGACCTTGGGCAAAAGATATGTGTTACACTGCATTATAAAATTCAGTCAGTGGTCACTGGTGGAAGCTTCTCCGTGCTTAGGTGCTATAGGTACAATGATGTCACAAGGAAATTCATAAGCTATTGAAGAAACAAGTGGATCAAGAAACAATCACAATAAAGTGATACAGATGTGCTAAAAGTATGTAAGGGTACATGGAAGTGGAGGCAGTAATTTGGGGGAATAGGGGGTTAAGGAAAGTATCCCAGAGCCTTGCTGCTCAAAGGGTGGTCAACAGACGAACATCGTGGTCATCACCTGGGAGCTTGTTATAAGACACTCAGGCCCCAAGTCAGACCTGTTGAATCAGAATCTGCGTTTTAATAAGATCCCCAGGTGATTTGTATGCACATTAGGTTGAGAAGCATAGTCCTGGAGGATATTAAGATACACTGGAGTACTATTACTTTCTACAATAAGCTTCAGCTGTAAAATTATACATTCATAGAGCAAAGAGTGCCCTTGGAGATCACTGAAGTCTAACCCCTTCATTTTGCAGATGAAGAAATGCCTGACAAAAGGTAGTGTTTGAGTCAGGTTAGGCTTCATACAAACAAAGCTAGTGGGAAATGGAACAGACAGTAGGAGGCTAGTTCAAATATATTCTTGGTATTGGATTGATTTTTCTTTTGCACTGGTCCTTATAGACTTTATATGTTAAATATATTTCTAAAAAAATTCTCTTTTAAGAAAGAGTCAATATGTGTTCACTCAAAACAGTATGGGTATTTTAGGCCAAAGTGTGTGTGTGTGTGTTTGTGTGTTTTATACTGGGATTGAACCCAGGGGCATTCTGCCTCTGAGCTACAACCCCAGCCCTATTTTATTTTAAATTTTGAAACAGGGTCTTATTAAGTTGCTGAAGCTGGCTGTGAACCTGTGATCCTTCTGTTTCAGCCTCCCAAATACTAGGATTACAATTGTGTACCACCACATCTGGCTCCAAAGTTGTTTTTTATTATTATTATTATTATTATTATTATTATTATTATTATTACTACTACTATTATTATGCGGTACTGGGGATGAACCCAGGGACATTCTATCTCTGAGCTACATCTCCAGCCCTATTTTTTATTCTTTATTTTGAAACAGGGTCTCACTAAATTGCAGAGGGCCTCACTAAGTAGCTGAGGCTGGCCACAAACCTACGATCCTCCTGTCTCGGCTTCCCAAGTACTGGGATTGCAAGCATGTGCCACCACACCCGGCTCAAAGTACATTATTAAATAGGGATTGCCCTAGGTCCATCTAGAATTAGGATTTTGTATATTAATGTTTCAAATGATGAGGATGCCTTGTGAATTTATCACTGCAGTGAGACCTCCTTGTAATGCTCACTTTGGCAAGAGATTAATGTTCACCTTCGAGACTAATCGTGCCATCTCAGATTGTGTCGACAAATGGCATACTATGGAGTTGTGACATGCTCATTTTTTGATGTAATGGTCATTGTTATAGAAGAGCAATGTTCATGTAGTGAATTTCTTTTAATCTTCTCACTATTCTCATTTTGCTATTTCAGAAACTGAGGCAATTAAAAGTTACTGTTTACCTTGATTCTGAGACACACTCCCCCTCTCCCACTTTTTTTGGGGGGGGGCAGTACTGGGGATTGAACCCAAGGACATTCTACCTCCAAGCTACACCTCCAGACCTATTTTTTATTCTTTATTTTTGAAAAAGGGTCTCACTAACTTGCCAAGGGCCTCACTAAGTAGCTGAGGCTGGCTGCGAACCTGTGATCCTCCTGCCTCAGCCTCCCAAGTACTGGGATTACAAGCATGTACCAGCACGACCGGCTCTTGACTACCACACTCTTAACATTCTAAAATGAGATACATGTTACAATCACTGAAGATGTCTTAACTTGAAATGAGATATAGTAAATTTGAAGAGCTGATACTATGATACAGATTTACCAGTATCCAAATTCTGATCCTTTTTTTTATCCCTTGCTGTCTCCAGAGGTTAAGGCAGAAGTAGAATTATGATTAATAGTAGTAGAGGCAGAAATTGGGATCCTGGAATTCCTATTCCACCACTGCCTCAGCATGTTCTCTCAAGAGAAATATTTCCATACCAGTATTACTTTGGCTTCACTATGTGATGGTGGTGCTATTCAGAATTGAAATTTTCTGGACTTATTAATTTTTAAATTGTGATTTCTTTGATCACTTAGTGAAATAAACAGTTTTAGAAGTTTCTAGTTTTTCTGTAGCAATGAAGAAATTATACTTAAGTATTTCTGCCTTATACTTTACCATCTATTGCTCTTCTCCATTTTACAAGGTGACAAAGCAGGTAATGATGAGAATAAAGTAGTTTATTAAGACAAAATTGGAGCCGGGCGTGGTGGCGCAATTGGCTACCTTAGACGATAGAGGTTTTTGAGGAATCCAGGATTAGCATTACTTTACATAGCATATAAGCTACTTCTCTGGTATATTAATTTGCTTGCATTTTAAGAAAGAAAAATAGGCTACAATTTCCTTAATGGTATGCTTCTGGTTTATAGATCGTTCTTATATGCGATTAACAGAAAAGGAAGATGAATCGCTGCCAATAGATGTAAGTTGGACATTTATATTCCATTACAATATATTTTTAAAAGTAACCACTTTGCTTGTAATTTTTTTTGATTGGATTTTATTCTCAACATTTTTCAGACACGAAATAACATCTGTTCTCTACTTTTCATCACTCTTTGTAAAGCCCAAAGATTTGGAAACTGAAAGATTTCTCTGGTTTCTAGAACTGTAGTTGAAATAGGCTTTCTAGAAGTTGCTCTGTTCACTAGGAAATGTACTTTAAAAGCTGATTATTTGGCTTTATTTTTAAGGAAATAAATGTAAATTATTGTAAAGTTTAAAAACAAGCAAAATCAATAATAATTGTTTAGGGATACACATAGGTAGTAAAACTAAAGAAGAACAATAAAGTGGTCTTTCTTGGTACTGAGGATGGAACTCAGGAGCATTTTACCTCTGAGCTACACTTCCAGTCCTTTTTAATTTTTATCTTGAAACAAAGTCTGGTTAAGTTATTGAAGTTGGCCTTGAAACTGTGTTCCTCCTGACTCAGCCTCCTAAGTACTGGGATTACAGGCATATGTCACAATGCCTGGCTAAGAAAGTGTTTTTTAAGCTAAAATGATAATATGTATCAGCTTCACTTAACATTTCTATCTTTATTAGATTTGAACTTGCAAAAGTAAAAAGTTCTTTGTAACAAAGTCAAACAATAAGTGTAAAAATTAAAGCTGACCACAAAGAATTAAAATAACAAAACTGATCCCATTCCTTGGCAATTTCACTTCTAATTGTTTGAAGCATATCAGTAGTTTAGACTCCTTCCTCTGCATGAACACCATTATTTTTATGTATGCATAGTTTTTTTTTTTTTTTTTTTTTTTTTGCGGTACTGGGGATTGAACTCGGGCATTCTACCTCCAACCTACACCCCCAGCCCTACTTTTTATTCTTTATTTTGAAACCGAGTCTCACTAAGTTGCGGAGTGCCTCACTAGGTAGCTGAGGCTGGCCATGAACCCGGATCCTCCGGTCTCAGCCTCCTGAATGCTGGGATTACAAGCGTGCGCCACCACGCCCGGCTATGTATGCATAGTTTTATCTAATAAAAACACACAGTTTATGTGGGGGGGGGTACTGCAGATTGAACTCAGGAGCATTCTACCTCTGAGCTGCACACCCCAGCTCTGTTTTATTTTATATATATTTTATTTTATTTTATTTTTGCGGTACTGGGGATTGAACTCAAGGGCATTCTACTTCCAAGCTAAACCCTCAGCCCTCAGCCCTAATTTTTTTTTTTTTTTTTTTGCAGTACTGGGGATTGAACCCAGGGGCATTCTACCTCCGAGCTACATCCCCAGCCTTATTTTTTATTATTTATTTTGAAACCGAGTCTCACTAAGTTGTGGAGTGCCTCACTAGGTCGCTGAGGCTGGCCCCAAACCCGGATCCTCCGGTCTCAGCCTCCCAAATGCTGGGATTACAAGCGTGCGCCACCACGCCCGGCTCCTAATTTTTATTCTTTATTTTGAAACCGGGTCTCACTAAGTTGCGGAGTGCCTCACTAGGTAGCTGAGGCTGGCC